>JAMFTG010000371.1:65000-153907 GCA_023974075.1 Chaenocephalus aceratus | reverse complement strand
GGGGAAATATGGATGCAGGTGGATGATTCTGTCGTGGCCCAAAACATGCACGAAACCATCTTGGAGACGATGAAAGCCCTGAAAGCTTTTGCAGAGTTTCGGCCCAGGAGTAAGAGCCAATCATCCGGCTCCAACCCGATGCCCTTCATCACGACGCGGCGCCATCTTGGAAACCTGCCTCCGAGCCAGACGGGTCTCCAGCGGCGGTCGAGAACAGAGTCGGTCGTCGGCACGCCACCGTCGAAGTAAAAAGCTCCGGGGCGAGTGGTTATCGCTTCCGAACATCCAGTGAGGGCGAGGGGACGATGAACCGGCCGTTTCGCTCCGCCACAGGAAGTCTGGTTCACCTCAACTCGGCACGGGCCCATCATTGTCGTCAGGAAGGCGCCGGCAGCAGTGGTGTCGCTACAGGAAATGCTGGTACGAGCACAGGAAGTGGACGCTACGTCAGAGCCATCCAGGGGTCGTCGGCCGCATACCATGCCCGCTCCGCCTCACTCCCAGTCTCCCACTTCCCCTCCACCACCAGCCAAGTTAGCGTATCCTCCAGTAGCGGCACGGCTCCGTCTCCGACACGCTAACCCGCCCATCGAGCGCCTCGATATGCGGCTCTCCATCCGACGGAGGCTTCAACTCATCGGACGAATACGGATCCAGTCCCGGCGACTTTAGGTACTTCCGGGTGCGGAGCAACACGCCAGACTCCCTCGGAAACACGCCGCCAATCCGAGAAGAGAAACTGTCTAAACGACTACATGGCCATGGGCTGGAACCGGGAAGTGTTCGGCACCAGCTCTGGAAACAACAGCGGAGGAGACACGCCACGAGACGAAAGCACGTCGACGACGGAAGAGGACCCGCTTTTCTTCGTCGTCGCTGAGGAGGAGGACGCACTCGTTCTCCAGAGCGGGCGGCTGCTGCTGCTGCCGGCGGGCAGCGGAGCGACTGGTGGTTCTGGAGTAGCCGTTTACCAGAAAATGACCCAGACCAACTTCTCATTGGAAGAAGGGTCAGATATCGTGTTACCGTTCGGCAGCGGGTTGCTTCGTGGCGGGCCTTCTTCCTCTTCGTCATCGCTACGATCCGACTACAGCTCCTGCTCCGAGCACAGCCAGCCGAGCCGACCCTCCACTCTCTCCCGTACTGAAACCAGCTCTGACCGCCCTCCTCCATCTTCCTCTTCCTCTGCTAAAGAAGACAGCGGCTACATGCCTATGATGTGTGGCGTGGCTTCCTCGTCGCAGGACACTCCCCCCGACTACATGCCTATGCAACCCGGCTCTTACCCCACCCCGTCTCTAATTCCCCGCAGTTTCACAGTCCAACTTTAGGTCACCGTTCGGCCCACCAGCTCCAGCCCCAAGACTCCCACGGCTACATGATGATGCTCCCAGGGGGCGGGGGCTCTCCTTCCCCAGGACATCCGGCCTCCCCCAGCCCCCACAGTAGCTCCAGCATGCCCGATGGGGGTGACAACATAGCAGAGAGACCAGAAAATGGAGAATATATGGACATGTCGTACTGCAGCGGCGGGTCACGAAAGCCCCCGAATGAAGGGAACGGTGGGTATTATACACCTGGTACACCTGAGGGCACCCCAAAGTCTTACAGCCCTTATTTCTCCCTCCCCCGCTCCTACAAAGCCCCCCACCAGAGAGAGGGTATGAGAAGGAATATGGGGAGTATGTCCCCATGAGTTCTCCTGCCAAGCCAGTCTTTTCATCCATTGCCACAGCTTCCATGTCGACACCAGAGAAAAGGGGCGGGGGAGGCAGTAGCGGCAATTTAACCCCTTCACACCCACCCCCGCCTTACGGTGCTCATCACACAACCGCAGCGATGGCCGACAGACGCGCCGAGAGGCCGAACCGCCTTCCTTTGGGCCGAAGAAGTTTCCACGGTCCACCGCGGGTTAGTGAGCCCCCCATGGCGTCTTCAGGCACCTCGACACCTGTCGTCAGCTCCTCCGAAAGACCCTCAAGTCCCGGGGAGTATATTAACATCGAGTTTGGCGATCATTATCCTCACCAACAACAGCCCCCCGATTATCCCCACACTGTCCAAGACGAAGCGCCTCCTTCGAGTGACCGCCGCTCCTCCCCTCACCAGGATTATATGAGTGTGGAGGTGGGGGCAGATCAGCAGGACGCCTCTGGGTGTTAAAAAACAATCACCCAGACCCAGTCTAGTCGCCCCCTGGAACCCACCAAGCTACATCCGGCCCCTGGCTACCCACCCCGGGGCCTCTCCTGGAGCCGGGGATCACTGGAGGTCGATGAACGACGACTACACGGACATGACGTTCAGCAGAGGTGAGAGGACTCGAACCAGTCCGACAGCCATGCTGCAGCATCTCTGTGTGATAGAGGGACGTTACGGCCACCCTCCCCCCGCCTCTACCTCACCCCCTCTCCTTCCTCTCACCCCTTCGAGCCCAGGAAGGGCGCAGACACAACAGCTGGAGCCCAAGGTGGTTCGAGCCGACCCGCAAGGCCGACGGAGACACAGTTCAGAGACTTTCTCCTCCACGTCTTCCTCGAATTCAACTCCGTCTGGACTTGTACCCTCAGCAACCCCCCCAACACTGGCCAACCCCACAGCCCCTTACCTAGCGGAGGGTCAGGCTTCCAGGTGGACCAGCTCGGCGTCTTTCGACAGCATGTGGGTGTCCATGGAGGGTCTCGGCAGGGAGTCGCCGGTTCACCACGCTCCTGTGAGATCCATGGAAATGGGTGCAGCAGCATCATCATCCTCTGGAGGCGGCAGGATGTGCAGGGACATGTCCGTGGGATACCAGAACGGCCTGAACTACATCGCCTTGGAGCTGCGGGAGGACGAGAGTAACGCGGGAGTAACGTCTGGAGCCGGGAGCAGCAACGGGGGTTTGGCGTCGACGCCGGGGACGGTGCCGACGCCGGAGAACGGAGCCTACGCCAGCATAGACTTCACCAAATCAGACGGCGTCACGGCGACAACGAAGGGTGAGGATACAAGTGTGTGTGTGGGTCTAAAGATGCTTAGTCATATTTTTATAATTTTATATTTATGGTGCAACTTTCATGCAAGAAGCAGCCCTTTGCAGAGCGAGAGAAGATGCATAAAAACAATAACAACGAGTGCAAATAACGAGTGAGAAACATATTTTTAAATTAGTTACGAAAACAAACAGAAAAATCGCAAAACCACTAAAATGACCTCGAATTAAAACCCAAATTAAATAGTTAATTTAAATTCCTGTTCTAAAAATCCAAAGCTTATTCTCTCCTTTCATATCTAGGAAATACAATCGTTGTATGTGCTTCACTACAGTCTACACACACATTTGACAGTGTGTGTGTGAGAAAATGAGGTGAACGAGGATATTTTCTCCCCTCCCTGAAATCTAAAATAACCCGAAGTGCCGCGTGCTATTATTAGTCGCATTTTATCTCGCGAATCTATTTTGGACGGAGTCTCTGTGATCTTGACGAGGCTGCGTTCGAGCGCTTTGAGCAGCCAGAAGTTCCTCTTTGAAGGCGTCCATCCAGGGAGCTGGAAGTCTCGCCTCTAACAGGAAGTGGCACCGATATGTGGTTCACGTCGAGTAGACAATTAGCTCGAGGTTCATCGGAGGTCAAGTGAGGACTGAATTCCCCCCAAAAAGGGCCCGACTTCCCGTCTTTGTCGTGTGCTCTCCGCCTGTCTGAGCACGTGCCGCTGTGTTCTTTGCGTCAGCATGTTTGCAGAGTGTACTGTGTGTGTGTGTGTGTGTGTGTGTTCACAGCCTTTTGTCCGCTGCTAAGGCTGTCACTTGAGACATGTTAAATATATATTTATCTCTACAGAACAGGATGAGTGCGGTCGCGGTTAGCATATTGGCAAACACATAACACTGTGCCGTGATTGGATGAATCTGGATAGTGTTTACTTTTTGCGGTGTTGAGGAAACTCGTGTAGAAAAACTTAAAATATTACATTCCAAACAAAGAAAAGCAGAGAATCCTCACAAGAGGCACCCTGGATACTTTACGTACGTTTTGATTGGTTGTCACAGTTGATACCCGAACTTTAAGTTTAATTCAACTGAAAAACCAATAAAAAAAAAAAAGTGTGTGTGTGTGGTCTAGCATTACTATACTTGTGGGGACCTAAAGTATACACAGTCACGTGTGGGGACTCGCCTCCCTTATGGGGACAAATTGGAGGTCCCCATAAGGGGCATCATTAATATTAGTGTGTGTGTGTGTGTGTGTGTGTGTGTGTGTGTTGTGTGTGTGTGTGTGTGTGTGTGTGTGTGTGTGTGTGTGTGTGTGTGTGTGTGTGTGTGTGTGTGTGTGTGTGTGTGTGTGTGTGTGTGTGTGTGTGTGTGTGTGTGTGTGTGTGTGTGTGTGTGTGTGTGTGTGTGTGTGTGTGTGTGTGTGTGGTGTGTGTGTGTGTGTGTGTGTGTGTGTGTGTGTGTGTGTGTGTGTGTGTGTGTGTGTGTGTGTGTGTGTGTGTGTGTGTGTGTGTGTGGTCTGCAGTCAGTGTGTTGGAGATCAAGAGGATGTTTTGACTCAGTTTCAGTCTTTCGTTCCCCTTTTTCATCGCCTCCTTTCCCATACCGTGTCCCTCTCTTTTATCCTCCCTGCTTTCCCCATCCTCCCCGACTCTCGCTTCGTGTGCATGAGTCAGGATTCTCTGCAAACGCTGGCTGACTCATTTGTTTATCGTGGTGCGATGAAAGCGTGTGTGTGTGTGTGTTGAAAGCGTGTGTGTGTCGTGTAAATCAGTGCTGAATGTGTGGAGATCAACTGGCGCTCGAGCACAAGTGTGTGTGTGTGGTCTAGCATTACTATACTTGTGGGGACCTACATCTGTTTACATAGTCACGTGTGGGGACTCGCCTCCCTTATGGGGACACATTGGAGGTCCCCATAAGGGGGATCATTAATTTTAGGGTGAAGACTGTGTGTGTGTGTGTGATGAAGAGAAAAAAAATTAAATGTTAATCCACACACAGACAGTCTGCTTTACTGTGTGTGTGTGTGTGTGTGTGTGTGTGTGTGTGTGTGTGTGTGTGTGGTGTGTGTGTGTGTGTGTGTGTGTGTGTGTGTGTGTGTGTGTGTGTGTGTGTGTGTGTGTGTGTGTGTGTGTGTGTGTGTGTGTGTGTGTGTGTGTGTGTGTGTGTGTGTGTGTGGTGTGTGTGTGTGTGTGTGTGTGTGTGTGTGTGTCACATCGAGGTGTGTGTATACGCGCTGAGTCATGGCAGGCAGCCTTTGATGTGGCGCTGTAATTTTCGGCGGCGGCGTGTCAAGGCACACAGTCGGGAGGAGGAAACGCATCATCATCGCTCAGGAATGCACTTCCCGTCAGCTGCGATGCATGCACACCTGGATCCTTGACCCGGGGGAGAGGAAGGGAGGGTTTCTGCCAGCTGTCAGGGAAATGTAGCCGTAAATATGAGATACAACGTTAAATCAGCTGGGCTTTACGGGCGATGCCGGGCGGAGAACGAGAACGGAGGAAATATTGGAAAAAATTGCTTATTTAGTTTAATAATTGCAGGAATTGATAATCTGTGCATCGTTATTCTCATGATCCTTTTTGCTTTTTGATTACACATTGAAGACACACAGAAAATACATTTGAGAGGTTGGATCGAACAGTTCAAAGTGTCCTCTACTATCTCCTGTCCTTGCATCCTTAAATTGAGATCCTTTCCAAACAGTCGGTCGAATACATCGCGTTGGTCTGGATGTCTCTGCAGCTCGACAATAGTATTTTTTTAACATATTAACAAGTCTTCCTGCGATTTGGATATATTATATTTTTTGATGCGTTTTCTAACCCTAACAACAACAGGGTTTATGGTTCATTTTTTAACCTTGTTGCTATAACGACGAGTAGTATTGCAACCAATCATACTTTCAATAACTTAATTAATCTGACTTTCTAGAGCCAAGAAAAACATGCAAAGAGAAAACAAGACTGTATTGTTGTGTTTTAGCTTCAACAATACACCAGTTATGTAATCGTTTCCTCACTGATGGTTTTCCGCTAGGGCTGTCCCGAATACCATTTTTCGGGCTCCGGATATTCGGTAGTAATCAGCAGCGAACCGCTTCAACGCGTGCATTTCGGTTTATTCACGGCATTCATTTTGTTATTCTACAGTATTGTTGTTTTATAGTTATTTGTTATTTGTGTTCTTTGAAATTGAAAAGGACATTGTGTTTGTTACTTTCGTTGTATTCTTTCACACACACATACGGGTATTGGGCCGAGGGCGACACCGTACTTCCGGTATCCGCCGTTTTACGTGAGGTGCAAGCAGCCGTACATCGTCTAGGTGTTGCTCAGCTTCCTGTACTGAATATAGTCTATTGCCTTAATCAATATCTAGTCAACTCTAAAACACCACATATATGCAATGGCATGATAATATTATCGTGACAGGTGGGGTATTCACCTGGTGTTTCCAGAAGATAGACGGAGATGCTGCCAAAATCGACGAAGGCCACTTTCGAGGGTCGTTTTTCCATACATCTGCAGGCAGTCTGTAAGGGCGATCCGACAACCCACACAGCTCTAGTTCACGCTGGTAACGACCTCGAGCACACGCCTCAAGTCCAGAGATGTAATCCGAAGACATGCAGCGATTTCTTTGGTCGTTAATTCAGAAAAAAAACATCGTGCGCTCTGCCTGGCTACGTTAGCTAGCTGTTTATATTTGCACCTCCAGGATATTTGCACCTCCATGAAAATGGCGTATTTATATATATATATATATATGGCACGTGTTGCATTGTGGGTAGCTCGTGACGTCACTGTGTGAAAGAATATGTCTTAAGTGTAATTTGGCTTGGCTTCCTATTTTGTATGCTTTTATTTTGAAGGAGAGGTAGCGCTGTTTGACAGGAAGTTGTTGTTGCTATGGAAACAACGTGACCGGGCGGCTCTATCTTCGTAAAACACTTGAGTAAATGTAATAACTTCCCACCTCTGGAGGAGATGGTACAAGCAATACTATATTCTGTCAAAAGACAATCGTCAAAAGTCATATAAAAGAATACTCAGATTGTAATATATCTCACCCATACGTTAAATGGTTAAAAACTGTCTCCACGGCGTCTTTTGATCTCGGCCTCTTTTAGTTTTTCAGGCCCTTTTTAACAAAACACTTTACTAACATAAAGTACTGGAGTAAATGTACTCAGTCACCCCCCACCTCTGGAGGAGCCGGTGCGCGGCTGCCCTTTCCTCTCGTTCCCACCTCCTCTGCCAAACCCTTCTATATTTACACGTCTATTTCCAGACTGACACCAGTTTATGGGCCGGTCCGAGGCACGCCGGTAACGCGACCCCCCTTTCTGCTCGGAGGGCTCTCTCAAATAGCCTCGTATATTCACCCGCAGATGTTAGAGTTATTAACCGTCATGCATCACAAGGCCATTTACTTTCTGACGGTGTCAAAAGTGTCAAAAGTACTCGGATCTGGTGGTGAAAAAGTAGAAATACGCGAGTGTAGGAATACTGTGTGACAAGTACTGCATTCATGAGGTGGCTCGAGGTTTATATTTCAGCTGCATTGTGTAAGCAATTATCTTTTGCTCATGTGATGGGAAGCCAGGACTGCATGGTTTTGAAAAATTGACGTATTTTTCGACTATTATTATATGTTTTTTAAGAGTATCTGTCCCAAACAAAGCTGGGATGTCTCACAATATTGAATATATAATGATATATTCACATGTGTTGCCTTAAATAAACATCGTGCCCACTGCAATTTGGATCGTCCATATTCCAGTCTTTCCACTATTTTTCATTCTCAAGGTTTCTGTTGCTATAGCGATGCATCTGTGTAATCAATGATTACATGTGCTAATGTGGTAGTAAGATAGGATTGCTTATTTTTCCAAATAAAAGGGATTTATCGATTATTAATAAAAAAAAAAAATGTTAGAGGATCTGTCCCTAACAAAGCTGGGACGTCTCTGCAGCATCAACAACTATTAATATATAATGCTATTTTCACATATTTAGCCTTAAGTATCGTTCCGCACTGCAATTTGGATATTCCACGCGTCCATATTTCAGTCTTTTCACTATTTCTGCGTCCTCCACATACGAAACGTTTAGCCTATTAATTGGACCTACGGTTATTTGAAGGCGTCACATTGCACTCAAGACGTTGAAATAGAGGAATTGAAACAGTTATTGACATAAAGCCTGCATGCAGCTCCAGGCGACTCGATGCAAGCAAACAGCTGTTATTCTCCTGCTCAGAAAGTCATAGAAGCTGCTGTTCGTTCATGTTTTACAAACTACTCTGGAAGTCCTGAAACTGGGAGAAAGTTAAGAACTGAGCTCCACGTGCAGCTCTCTCTCTCTCTCTCTCTCTTCTCGCCTCTCTCTCTCTCTCTCTGTCTCTCTCTGTCTCTCTCTCTCGCTCTCTGTCTCTCTCGCTCTCTCGCTCCCCTCTCTCTCTCCCTCCTCTTTCCTCCTCTCTCTCTCTCCTCTCTCTTCTCTCGCTCTCTCTCTCTCTCTGTCTCTCTCTCTGTCTCTCTCTCTGTCTCTCTCTCTCTCTCTCTGTCTCTCTCTCGCTCTCTCTCCCTCTCTCTCTCCCTCTCTCTCTCTCTCTCTCTCTATCTCTCTCTCTGTCTGTCTGTCCTCCTCTCTCTCGCTCTCTCCCTCTCTCTCTGTCTCTGGTCTCTCTCTCTCTCCTCTCTGGCTCTCTCCCCTCTGTCTCTCTCTCTCTCTCCCCTCTCTCCCCCTCTGTCTCCTCCCTCTCTCTCTCTCTGTCTCTCTCTGTCTCTCTGTCTTCTCTCTCTCTCTGTCCTCTCTCTTCTCTCTGTCTCGCTCTCTCTCTCTCTGTCTATCTCTCCTCTCTCTCTCTCCGTCTCTCTCTCTCCCTCCCCCTCTCTCTCCCTCTCTGTCTCCCTTCCCCCTCTCTCTCTCTGTCTATCTCTCCCTCTCTCTCTCTCTCCCCCTCTCTCTCCCTCTCTCTCTGTCTCGGACATACGGTATAATAAAGCAGGGTTTTACTAGAGCACCCCGAGACTCACTGGAATGTGACGTTAGATGTTTTACAAGAGAAAGTCTGTGTGTGTAAAAACACGACGGCGTTCGTTCGACGCATTTATCCTGGTTTTATCTTAGACGTGTTTACCTTTTTCACAACTTATATGACGAGAAAACATAGCGTGTGTGTGTGTGTGTGTGTGTGGTGTGTGTGTGTGTGTGTGTGTGTGTGGTGTTTGTGTGTGTTGTGTGTTGTGTGTTGTGTGTGTGTGTGTGTGTGTGTGTGTGTGTGTGTGTGTGTGTGTGTGTGTGTGTGTGTGTGTGTGTGTGTGTGTGTGTGTGTGTGTGTGTGTGTGTGTGTGTGTGTGTGTGTGTGTGTGTGTGTGTGGTTTTGATTAAAGTCCAGGACGAGACTGCAGAAAACCCAGACACCTCAAACTGCTCTTTTTCTGTCTCCACGTCTTTCTCAGTTAATATCAATGGGGCTTTTTGTGGCGTGGGATACGTGTTGCGTTGCCAAAGCAAAATACGAGTAAAGATAACTTAAAATAGCCTTTTGAAAAATAAGTAGTAAGTAAAGATGTCTTAACAGAGAAATGTGAACGTTGCAGATATATAACGTAGACACCTGATTTTTCTTGGTGTTCTTCAGTTTATTTTGGCGATGCTCTTACTCGACCTCAGGTCTTTTAGGGTTGCCAGGTTTGTGTGCATCCTTTAGTTGTGGTCGCCTTACTTAGGCTATCATTCGGTTGATGTTTGGGCCACTGAAACATTTTATTTCTCAATCTGTGACGCATGTTTGAATGTCCCTTTTTCCCCTTAGTAAATACTGCATTTTGTTGTTTTTTCCTTACGTTGGTATTTTACCTTTATTTTGGCGATGCTCTTCCTCTACCTCAGGTCTTTTAGGGTTGCCAGGTTTGTCTGCGTCTCCAAATACCTCATTCACACCAACAGTGTTTCAGGGCCGGTTCGGAGCTGGAGCTTGAAAAGCACCGGGTTTTCCTGTTCACACCGCAGCGGAGCAGCCTCTTAGCTCCGGAATCCGGTTAGTTTCAAGCACCAAAAAATTGTCCGGCTGCAGCAAAAGCACCGCATACGTCACGCTTACGTCGAGGCGGGGGCGGGGCGGGATCAACTCCTGACAACAACAACAACAAGCCGCGTTTTATCCAGTTTGTACACAACGATGGAGAAAATTAACAAGCAGCAGTGGTCCACTGAAGAGACCTACCTGGGAATCTGGTCTTCCGAAGAGGTACAAAGGAAGCTGGAGCACAATCGGCCATTGTTGTTGTTGTTTGTTGTTGCTGTGAGGGATTTCCGCGCGGTTTGGCTTCATGAAGCAGGCACGCAAACGGTTACGTCATGACGCAAAGATGACGCAATGACTCGGCACCAGTCGGACTCTGGGCGGTGTGAAAAGAGCCGGAGCTAAACCGAAGAACCGGTTCTGAACCTGAAAAGCTCTAGCACGGAGCTTGACCCGGAGTTGCGTTGGTGTGAATGAGGTCTTAGTTGTGGTCACCTCACTTTGGATATCATCCCAAGTAATTAGTGCATTTTGTTGTTTTCTCCTTACGTCAAAGTCTTGGTATTTGAGTTTCAGTTTGGCGATGCTCTTCCTCCTCAGGTCTTTTAGGGTTGCCAGGTTTGTCTGCGTCCCTTAGTTGTGGTCACCTTACTTTAAGTGAGTGTCGTTCCTCCTCTCCGTGCGCTCCTGTCTTTTTTCTATCCACCTCTTTCTCTCACCCCCGGACAAACACTCGCAGCAGCATTCCAGCTGTCAAAGCGTCTGCATTGTGGCGTGCCGCTCACATTGTTGTTTCGCACAAAGCCTCGCTCTCAGTGGAATAACCCAGCTGGACTCCGGCCACGAAACACAGGGTCACACGAGGCCGAAGCGGCCGTGATAGTAGGCCGGAAACGGACTTATTGTGTCTCCTGGCAGCCGCGGAGATCCAAAGGTCACCGGCCACGCTCACTTATTTACCGGCAAACACGTTGTTTTAATCAGCGAGTGGAGAGAGCCAGAGCCGCCGGGTCTCGCATGTGTGGGGCGTCTTTTTAAAAAGCCTTCAGACCCGATGTGACTGTGATTATAGGACCAGAGGTTTGTTGTTGAACAGAACTTATTTACAAGTCTGGTTGTTGGTAATTTCTTCTACTATTTCAACAATTGAATCGTTTATACGTCTAAAAAACAAAATCAATTAGTAGAAGCAGGATAGTTAGTCAGTTAGTCATACATAGCAGGATAAAGAAAAAAAAAGATAATTCTGTAATTAAATACTCACACAGATAAACAAAATTATATATATACATATACATACATACATACACACATTTCCAGGGTGAAAAGTAAAACAAATAAAAAAATCCATGTTCAGATAACAAGACGGTTTCATTTCTCATCCTATCTTTATGATAATAGTCATTATAATTTATATAGTATTTAATATTATTTTGTGTGTGTGTGTGTGTGTGTGTGTGTGTGTGTGTGTGTGTGTGTGTGTGTGTGTGTGTGTGTGTGTGTGTGTGGTGTGTGTGTGTGTGTGTGTGTGTGTGTGTGTGTGTGTGTGTGTGTGTGTGTGTGTGTGTGTGTGTGTGTGTGTGTGTGTGTGTGTGTGTGTGTGTGTGTGTGTGTGTGTGTGTGTGTGTGTGTGTGTGTGTGTGTGTGTGTGTGTGTGTGTGTGTGTGTGTGTGTGGCTTGGGACTACTTCTTAAAATAACGTTTTTATTTGTCCGACTAAAGACACTGTCGCACAGAATTAAGGAAATCGGCAGAATTCAAGAGTTTCAAAGTTTTCTTCCTTGAAAAATGGCTTTTAGGCTAGCTTCTGCACCATGAGTGTGTGTTGGAGAAAACCCCAAACTGGAGGGGAACGTTATGTTTTTTCGCCTCTGCAGACCATTGACAAGTCATGTGCTCGGAAATGCTGTTCACCCATTGGTCAGACATTCAGGGGGTAGAAAACGCAAATCCTGACCATTTCTACCGGCGCTTTGGAGCATCGGCAGGTTATCTTCATGCTGCTGACATCCGCGTTCTTGTGACTCGTAAATACTTCCCGTGTTTTGGTGCGGACTGCGTTCACACCAGCGACGAACCGCTCGTTCACTAGCAAGCCAGAGTCCGGTTGTTGAGTTCACTTCGGAGGTCTCGCACCGACCCAAACGAACCAAGCGGCTAAACGGGTTCGATTCAACCGGACTAAACGAGGCAGGTGTGAACGCGACCGAAAAGCTTTCTGACCTTCTCTTTTCTTTTCTCTTACAGACTGAGCGTCGGGATAACGGTTCCCCACCTTCCTCCTCTTCCTCATCTCTCTGGTCGGGGCTCTCGACCTTTGACCTCTTCACCCAGACGGAGAAGCCGCTCTG
Source organism: Chaenocephalus aceratus (assembly GCA_023974075.1). Lineage (NCBI taxonomy): Eukaryota > Metazoa > Chordata > Actinopteri > Perciformes > Channichthyidae > Chaenocephalus > Chaenocephalus aceratus. The sequence goes on along the minus strand of JAMFTG010000371.1, from coordinate 141,541 downwards.
GATACATCAACAACAGATGACTAAAATGCTTGCAGTTTTTATAAGTGTATTTCATAATTATTTTAGTGTTTTTTATGCATATCTTGTCCTGATTTTTTTTTTTTTTATACTTTCCCCCCTCTCACCATCAATGCTGCGAGTGTACGCTGCTTTTTTCAACAGACTTTGGTGTGGGGGGGGGGGGGTTAAAAGAGCCTCATTATCAGGCTCTCCATACGGTATTAAAAAGGGACGCTGGAAGCAACGGCATTAATGGTACGGACTTTTATGTTGCGTTGACTTTAAAATATAATTTTAATTCTATTTTTACCCCCCATGCATTATCCTTCCTCAATATGGTACCGTACAGTTATAGAGTAGATTTATTATAATAGATTACCCAAATAAATGGTACAAGCTCACAGGTACTGCGATTGTTCCCAAATACCTTCTTTACCACAGTGTACTGAAACCTTAAAACCATAACCCTCCTCATGTTCCGTAGCACATATTATATATTTATTTCTTGCGATAGGTACAAATATTCCTGTACATTTCTTCGTTTGCTTTCACGACAGCGATGGTACTCGGCAATGCTGGAAAGTGTTATTGTTTTTTATTCATTACTGATGTGTTTAAAGGGGTCGTTTTGGCAAAAGCTATGAGGCTAGTTAGCTTAGCATAAAGACTGGAAGCGGAGGGAAACAGCTAGCCGAGTCTGAATTTCAAATGAGACATTACACTATCTTTTAAAGCTTATAGTTTGACATTTTATAACTTGTATTGTTTAATCTGTACATAAAACCCAGGTGTAAAGTTAATAATTCATGTTTTATGGGCTGTTATTATGGCGGACAATTTCCTGAAGTCTTGTTGTCCATCCCTCTCGTAAATCCATTTCGTGAAATGCCGAAATGTCTTAAGTACCCTTTGGCTTCTGTGCAGGTTAAACCAAAAAGATATCACGTCATTATTGAGATGTCGAGTAACCGACAGGTGGATTTTGTTGACCTTAAACAGAGCTAGGCTAGCTGTTTCCCTCCGTCTCAAGTCTTGATGCTAAGCTAAGCTAGCATCATCGAAAACCTGACGAGCAGAAAACTATTCCTTTAAAAAAAAATGTCATGAGGAATTAGCTTGTAGCGGTTTTGGAAACTCGACTTTGACTTATCCGAAACTAAAGCAGGCGTTTTTTTCTCAAGTTTGACCTCATATGGTCCGTAGCACAGTTCAGGTTAGCGAGGGAAACACACACACACACACACACACACACACACACACACCAGTACCAGTGTAAAAGGTTAAAGCACAAAGTACAGATGCTGACACTGGGATGCAAACATAACGCCTATGCACACATACACACATAAAATATCTGCAAGTGAAGTGTGGCATTTACACACACACACACACACACACACACGTCATAAAGACACATGTCACGGTCATGTGGCGTCTCCCGTGTCTGCTCTATTTAGCCCCCATTTTGGCTCTTTGTCAATGCTCTCTTGACGCACACACACACACTTGGTGACGCAAAGGGGCTTCCAGTAACCTGAGCTTTAGCCCCAGGTGCAGCGCGCTGGTCATACTCGCCCCGTTACAAACTCACACACACACCCGTATATGCACACGCACACACATTCGGACAGGCGGTGGACACACACATCAATCAGTCCTCTTCACACACACACACACTTTAACAGACTGACACGCCCATATTTAGCATTTTTACTCCTCTCCTCTCCAGACAGCCCGCAGAATTGCATTTTTTTCCTCTAATGCTACAAATGCCCTGATTTTCCCTTCTTTTTAATCCTCCCACTCGTTGTTTTGTTTTTAATTCATTTAGACTGAACAGGCCTGTCACTCTCGCTGCTCTTTTGTGTGCGACGCGTCACCGTGGCGCCGCACAGCAGGAAATCTGAGCGACTGAGCCGAGTGTCTTTAAATAATCCTCATTTGAAGACGGTTTTGTGTCGAGGTTTTAAGCGGAAAGACGTCGGTACAGAATCTCCACTCCCCCCCCCTCCCGTGTCCTCCACATTTCAAACGGTCTGATTTCAAACCCACCAAATGCTGTTTTCAAAGCCTGTGACGTGTCTTATGTGTCCACGACGAACAATTCGACATGCTTTTCATTTGCCCCCCTTGTCGGACGATCAAATCATATTACGGCTGCTGCCCAAGAACATTTTGTTATGTTTTGAAAACATGTTTGGTGTACTTACTATGCTACAGCGAAGTGTTGCTTTTTCAGTTTTATTTTATGGTAAAAGCAAGTTTTTTGGGGGGGTTTTGGAAGAAGCCTCTGTAACTTATTTGAAGCATTATTCAAAAAATGGCTAAATGTTGTGTCTGATTGCCTTCATGTTGGATTCGACCCCCTTTTTACAACCATGAATTTACACAGAATCTGTGTTTATTTTGGCAACGACTCAACCTCAAACCTGTCCTCGATTGTACCCATTCTGATGTTGAAAGTCAGCTGTTGTGAATTTTTCTTGTTGGGGGGTGGAGAAATGAGAAGACCTACGTAATATATCATTATATATATATATAATCCTCGCAGAGAAGACTTAGGGTTGCTGCATCATTATGCAATTTCCTTTTTCCTCTAATATTTTGGTTTCTTTTGTATTCTAGTTTACAGAGGGGAATAATCATCTTATTTTTGGTTGTTTTTGTCGTATTGGGGCGACCTTGCTTCTTCTCTGAAAAACAAAGCAAGGCTAGTATTTTTCTTTTTTAAGAGTACATAGGCATTTTGCAGTTATTTGTATAAAGAAATGGGCAACGACCTCTGCCTAATGTTTATTTTTTTGTAACTATATTACAGTTTATTTGCTGCTGTGTAGTACAGTTAACGGTTGGAAATGCTGTCGACGAAGACGAAGATGATGGTCATCGCGGGTCCGTGTGTTCCCAGAATTCCTCTGAGGATTCGGGGGGGGGGGGGGATTGGGAAGCAGACCTCGTGTGTTCTTAGTTTCCGAGTTGAATGATGTTGTTTATTAGCTTTACAGGAAAGAGAAAGAGTTAAAAAAATACTGTGGAGGTGTGTATTTTTCGTATGTGCATTATTTTTCAGCGACGTACGTCCCATATACCATAAAAGAAGAAAAAAAGAGTTCAATGTGTTGGAAATGGAAAATCCTCCTTCTGTAAATAAGGAAAACTCAAGTTGTCGCTTTTTTCATGTTCTGATGGGCGCCTCGGCGGGTGCCCCCCCTATCGTTTTGTTTTTGTGTTCCTTCCTTCTCTCTTTTCTTTCTCGCTTTTCCTCGTGGAGGGAAAGGGGGGGGGAGGGAGCAGGCGATTCGAGCATCGGCATAGTGTTTATATTTATCAAAACTTTTTTTGCTTTCGATAGAGCTATTGCAATAAAAATGTGTTCATGTAACTGCTGTGGTCTCACCGTCTTCTTCACTGTGTGAGCGTCGTCCATCTCCTTCACAGGTGCATACACAACCAGTGGTGGAAAGTACTCAAGTACAGAAGTAAAAGTACACATTGCAGCAGTGATATATTAAACCAAAAAGCGTCATATATAATAGTTACGGTACATCTTACTGCATAATGACTTTGTTTTTCATATTTCAAGAACTTGTTTTTACTTAAAGGTGGGGTAGGTAAGTTTCAAAAACCGGCTCGAGATACACTTGTTATATTCCATGGAATGCTCTTAACATCCCGATAGCCATGAATATGTGAAGTACTTTGACAAAAATCCATACAAAAATGTCATCTGTAGAAGCCGTAATACTGTAAAAAGTACAACCAATCCGTTTAGCCGGCCCCACTGGATGGCTACCTGCCTGTCAGCCTTCCATCGGGGCACAAAACTGATCTCGTGCCCTCATTGGTCATGTGCGCGTTCGTGTGTGTTGGAGGAGGGGCTCTGTAAGGAAGTGGCAGATTTTCTCCGGTTGTGTATTTTCAAATTCTAGCGATCTCGAGCCGGTTTCTCAAACTTACCTACCCCACCTTTAAGGTTACAATGCAGGATTTTTAAGTATTTTCACTTGTATTCGTACTTCTATTTAAGTTAATACTTCTTCCACCACATTTGATATTACTTCACACGTCTGTTTTCTCTTAACTTGAAAAGCACTTCCAATCCAAGTCAGTGGTGGAAAGTACATTGAATCAACTTAAATGCATTGTCAAGTGTACGCATTGCAGCAGTGACATTAAACCAGAAGCATCATATAAAAGTTACGGTACATTTGTTTTTCATATTTCCAGCACATGTTCTTGATAATACCTCGTGTTTTTACTTAACTATGGTTTACAATGCAGGATTTTAAAGTATTTTCACTGTTGTATTAGTGCTTCTATTTAAGTTAATACTTCTTCCACCACATTTGATACACTTGTTTTTTCTCTTAACTCGAAAAGCACTTCCAATCAAAGTCATTGAACGTAGATATGTTCGGTGTACAGAAATGTTCACGTGTGTGTTTATAGCGACACACTCTAATTTGGACACAGCGACTGTTTGAGATGTTTCACACACTTTGAAGCAAAAACCGACCTCAGAAACAGGAGTAGACAGAAAGTCTAGTATTCAACGTGACATTAATGTACTATAGCGAAGTAGTATAATATACTATGATATATAAGAAGATGAAGAGGGATTTTCTGTCTAAAATGTGAATTTGCTCATAAAATAAATATATATAATTGGACATTTGCAATTTCCTCAATGTCTGACACCGTTATTAGACAATCCTTTTCTTCTTCCTCCGCCAAAAAATGAGAAAACGTTTTGACTTTCCCGCCAAGATATGTGAAGCTTGGCCTGACTGTGAACATATACCGTGTTTATTACAATAAAAAGGTTTTATTCTTTGTACTCTGGTTGTTTTTCTAGGAAATCTCAAAGTCATTGACACATTGTTTAAATCTGCACATGATAACAAAATTGACAATTTGTTCAAGTTGATAATACGTCCATGTTTGTTTTCCGATTGCTTCAGTCTGTCTGCCAAGCGATACTTATATATATTATGAATACTGCTTATAGCATCAGAAATAACACTAGAAAGAAAGCTAGCCTTGTTTAATTTCCGCTTTCTTTTGTTAGAGTAATAAATAGGGATGGGTACCGAGCCCCGGTATTAAACGGCCCCGCCGGGCTGAATTATTAAAGACCGTGGTACCGTTAAGCTCCGACGTTAGCGGTCTTTTATCGGTACTGGAAGACACGTACAACATATTTGTCATATGTATTATTGCAGTTTTAGTTTCGCCAACTCCATTTCTAATATGCAAAAAGACTGCAAAAATGCGATATTTTTAGTATTTTCGATCTCTCTCCCCTGTCTGTGTGCGAGGGGGCGGGGCAGTTTACACAACACGCGGCTGCTACATGAGCAACACACACACGCGCGCGCACACACACACACACACACACGGAGGAGATGGCGGAGGAGAACTCGCTGCGAGGTGGTTGTTAAACTTTACCGTCTCGATGTGGACAATCCTCGTTACCAAAAGTGCTATAAGAGTTTAGCATGTAAGCCGTGAGGGCGGTAACACGAGCAATTTGGCTAAACATTTAGCAGAAGTGCTCCACATCCAGACGGAGGAATGCACCGGGTTCGACTGTCTTTCTAGTAGCTCTGTAGCTTATTTTGTTATAGTAATAAATAGTGCAACAGTCAACATTACATTAGGCTTCATTGGGAAATTAATGGAAAATAAAGACCTCTTTGAGACTTGTTATCCCCGTGTTCTTATCTATATTGTTTGCAGTCGTTGTTTGATTTCATTCAGTGCTCTTATAAATGGAGGCACTGTCTTATCTAATTTGTTTGGCTTCCCCGTGAGCTCACTTAATTAAACCTTCTCATAAAGTCCCGTTGATTCCGGAATGAAGGAGCAACACATGACTACAGCATGTTGTTTCTGACTGAATTGATAACCGTGTGTTGCACTGCCTCCTGACCCTTTGGCCGCTGAAAGGCTGCTGCAAAGATGGCTGTCGACGTGAAAAAACACTCTTACTTCCTCGTCCCTGCAGCTCTCTCGGCAGGTTAGTGGTTTGTTCGCCGTGTTTATCCAGCTTCAGGCGACCGGCCGGCATCTCAAAGTCCAACCGTCAAAACAAATTCAAAGTTCACTTTGTGTATGAGAGGTCAGCTGAGAGGATCTACGACTCGGATTCTCTGGTCCGAATCCATGAATTAACAGCTTTCCACATTTCATTGTCTTTTCAATTTGTTCATAAAATTATTTCTGTTAAATTTAAAACGGTTAAACACTACACTGTACATCAAGTTCCTAACTACAGTGTTCCCCAAATTCAATGCAAACATTGTACACACAGTTCATATTCCTCTCAAGTTACACTATACAAGTAATACTTTCAATTTATTTTAGAGACAGACTTAAAACACCCAATCACATGGACCCACACATTCTAAATAATCTTAAAATTGTTGCATTTTTTATATGTGGTTGCAAAACTTTATATGTGCCAGCAAAAAACTTGCAACACTTCCTTTTAAAAATCTACTTTATTGCATGAAAACTAAAACCTTTCATGCCCAAATTAGCCCTTTGTCCGGTACAGAGGAAATGACTTTAAACGTGAAACATGGACACGTCCCAAACTAAAAGTGTATTTGGATTTAAACACCTTGGTTGCAAGCAAGTCTTAGAAAGTGGATTGTGAGTCAAAGTAACATGTTTTCTTTACACTTCCTCTACATCCCATCATTTTAGAGATAAAAGGGAAAGCAAACTGTCCATCAATCATCTGAAACAACATATTTGATGTTTCTTTGGAGCATCTATTCGTGATACATGTCTTACAATAACAGGAAGAGTTCACCGCTCCATAAAAGACATGTGGTTTGTGAGGATTCACCATTAAACACTTCCAGGTTCTGTACAACAGTTTGAAGAGCGGCTGTGTTTTGTTATTTAAAGACGTGCTGCCAAAAGCAGGGTGAATTACACTTTGGCAACATGTCAAATTGTGCTGGGAATTCCCTCTTTCTGGAAACTCAACGAAGAGCTGAGGTTCAGACGATACTGACCAGAGGAGTGATCAGGAACCGGTCATTGGATCATCTAATAGGATTATCTTTGAGTCCCGTTTTAGGCTTTTTGGTCTTGTTGACAGAGGTGGGAAGAAGTGGAGTACAAATACTTCGTTACTGTACTTAAGTACATTTTCTGGTATCAGCACTTTACTCCACTACATATATTTCTGACGACTTTGACTTCTTACATTTCTAACATAAATACCTGTACTTTCTACTTCTTACATGTTGAACACAAATACCTGTACTTTCTACTTCTTATATGTTGAACACAAATACCTGTACTTTCTACTTCTTACATGTTGAACTCAAATACCTGTACTTTCTACTTCTTACATGTTGAACACAAATACCTGTACCTTTCCTACTTCTTACATGTTGAACACAAATACCTGTACTTGCTACTTCTCTACATGTTGAACTCAAATACCTGTACTTTCTACTTCTTACATGTTGACACAAATACCTGCTACTTTCTACTTCTTACATGTTGAACTCAATACCTGTACTTTCTACTTCTTACATGTTGAACTCAAATACCTGTACTTTCTTACTTCTTACATGTTGAAACTCAATACCTGTACTTTCTACTTCTTACATGTTGAACCCAAATACCTGTACTTTCTACTTCTTACATGTTGAACCCAAATAACCTGTACTTTCTACTTCTCTACATGTTGAACACAAATACCTGTACTTTCTACTTCTTACATGTTGAACTCCAAATACCTGTACTTTCTACTTCTCACATGTTGAACTCCAAATACCTGTACTTTCTACTTCTCACATGTTGAACTCAAATACCTGTACTTTCTACTTCTTACATGTTGAACCAAAAATACCTGTACTTTCTACTTCTTACATGTTGAACCAAATACCTGTACTTTCTACTTCTTACATGTTGAACACAAATACCTGTACTTTCTACTTCTTACATGTTGAACTCAAATACCTGTACTTTCTACTTCTTACATATTGAACTCAAATACCTGTACTTTCTACTTCTTACATGTTGAACACAAATACCTGTACTTTCTACTTCTTACATGTTGAACCCAAATACCTGTACTTTCTACTTCTCACATGTTGAACTCAAATACCTGTACTTTCTACTTCTCACATGTTGAACACAAATACCTGTACTTTCTACTTCTTACATGTTGACACAAATACCTGTACTTTCTACTTCTTACATGTTGAACCCAAATACCTGTACTTTCTACTTCTCACATGTTGAACTCAAATACCTGTACTTTCTACTTCTTACGCTTTGAACACAAAATACCGTACTTTCTACTTCTCACATGTTGAACACAAATCTGTACTTCTACTCTACATGTTGAACAAAACTGTACTTCTACCTCACATGTTGAACACAAATACCTGTACTTTCTACTTCTTACATGTTGAACACAAATACCTGTACTTTCTACTTCTCACATGTTGAACACAAATACCTGTACTTTCTACTTCTTACATGTTGAACTCAAATACCTGTACTTTCTACTTCTTACATGTTGAACCAAATACCTGTACTTTCTACTTCTCTCATGTTGAACTCAAATACCTGTACTTTCTACTGCTTACATGTTGAACACAAATACCTGTACTTTCTACTTCTTACATGTTGAACCCAAATACCTGTACTTTCTACTTCTTACATGTTGAACCCAAATACCTGTACTTTCTACTTCTTACATGTTGAACACAAATACCTGTACTTCTACTTCTCACATGTTGAACTCAAATACCTGTACTTTCTACTTCTTACTGTTGAACCAAATACCTGTACTCTACCTCTCATATGGAACCAAATACCTGTACTTTCTACTTCTACATGTTGAACACAATACCTGACCTACTCTCCATGAACACAAATACCTGTACTTTCTACTTCTCACATGTTGAACACAAATACCTGTACTTTCTACTTCTACATGTTGAACAATACCTGTACTTTCTACTTCTTACATGTTGAACCCAAATACCTGTACTTTCTACTTCTTACATGTTGAACTCAAATACCTGTACTTTCTACTTCTTACATGTTGAACTCAAATACCTCTACTTTCTACTTCTCACATGTTGAACTCAAATACCTGTACTTTCTACTTCTCACATGTTGAACACAATACCTGTACTTTCTACTTCTTACATGTTGAACTCAAATACCTGTACTTTCTACTTCTCACATGTTGAACACAAATACCTGTACTTTTCTACTTCTTACATGTTGACACAAATACCTGTACTTTCTACTTCTTACATGTTGAACTCAAATACCTGTACTTTCTACTTCTTACATGTTGAACACAAATACCTGTACTTTCTACTTCTTACATGTTGAACCCAAATACCTTTACTTTTTTAGTCAGTACTTCTACTTTTACCAGAGTACTTTTAAACACGAGTATCTGTACTTCTACTTGAGTAAAGGATGTGTGTACTTTTGCCGTCTCTGCTCGTTGATGAGCGACAACAGTTCAAATGACGGTCAAACTCAAGGGTCCTAATTAAAGTTGTTAGTCTGAAAAACCACATCTGATATCTGCACATATTATCAGTAAATCTCATTGTATGACTCTGCCCTCCGATTGAACTGCGATAGAAATTTGGGAAACTTTCTCTGATGATATTGGGGCTTTAAATACGCCAGCACGGATATTTATTCAAGAGGATTCATCCTTTCTAATGAATTTACATTTCCATTTGTTGACGTTATGAGTAAACGGAAAAGCACAAGCACTGAGATAAGAGATACAACAGATGCTGTGGTGGAAGAAAATATTCAGATACCTTTCTTGAGAAAAGTACTAATACTGTGAAATACACCACTATATATGGGTAGAAGTCCTGCATTCAAAACTTAAGTAAAAGTATGTAAGTATTATAAGCAAATTGTAGTAAATGTATTAAAAGTAAAATTATTTTATTGTTATGCGTGATGCTTGATGCTTTTTGGATTAATATTACTGTTGTGTTGCATTTTACTACTGTAGATATGAAATGTAATATATATTATAGCGTTGAATCCATAGCAATGCTTACTCATATATATGTGTAGGCGTGTTGATGTCCAAAGTCAACTTTACATTGAGTTTCTCTGAAAAGCGGCTGTGACGATGCATTTCAAGCCGAGCAAGAAGGCTCTTTTTCTAGAATTAGTTAAGCCTAAAAATTAGAATCCTATTCCTCAAGACATTAGGAATAACTGCATCCTTTGGTCCGGATCACAATCTAGAGCAGGGGTGGTCAAACTCAATTTCATTAGCATTATGGTTGCACTCAAAGGCCTGGTTGTAACTATATAAATATACATATATATTATATATATATATATAAATAATGTATTATGTGATTGAAGATGAGAAATTACTGTGTATGTTTGTATAAATGTAAATGTATTTAGGAATAACTTGCATAACGATTTAAAGGACAATCATTGATCAAGTAAGGGGTGGGAATTAATAAGCATTTCCTTCTACTCCCTTTCAGACACATATGATTTATTATTATTATTATTATTAATATGAAACCTTTTTTTGTCTTTTTTGTTGAATATAAAAATATTACCATGAATGTGGATAAATACATATTATGTACACATGTATTATAACAATACGGTATTCTGTTTTTCACTTTTTTTTAAATTTGTTATTTTTTTAATCTGTTCGAAATAAAGACTGAAAATTAACATATTACATTTTTTTTTTAAATAACATTATTGCCTCTGAATTAGATTATTATCGGATAGGATAATAACTTAGTAATTAACTACGTCTGAAAGCAGAAGTCCAGGGCAAATAATTGCAAGTCTCTTCAGTGCCATGTCACAAAATGAGATGCATTGTGGGACATGTAGTTTATGGGCAACCTGCTTCTGTAAAGTGGCATGTAACCGTATAATAAACGTATTATATTCTTTGCAAGCTCTTGCGGGGCAACATAAAATGAACTCGCGGGCCGGATTTGGCCCCCGGGCCTTGAGTTTGACACCCCTGATCTAGAGGTACAAGGTTTAATTACTGGACAAGAAAAGGGTAGTTAAAACTGTAATCTGAACAACAAAAAAGCTGTACAACTACAATATGCCTTTGTGATGTATTGGAGTAGAAAAAAAGGCTGAATCAATGTGTAATGTACAAGAACATGTGTTGTATTTAAGCTAATGCACTTTACAGTAAACTAAAATATATTGTAGTAGCCTAGCTATGCTATTTATCATGTGTCAGGGATTAGCTATTAGCACTGGATGCTAACCGCTAAGCACCAGACAGCAGACAAAGTTAGCTAGCTAGCTACAGCACATGCTAGCTCTTGAACATTGTTGAGCATTTAGCAGCTAAAGAGTCAAATGTGTTTTTCAGGGATAAAGAAATAAGAGGATAGTATTTGAGTATTGATTTACGTTCATCAGGAGGAAACAACATCACTTATGCTAATGTTGCTCTCTGTCAGCTGGATGTGTAGCAGCTCTTTGCTAACATCATCAACAGGGGTTTTCACTTGATTAGTCCTCTCTCTGTGTGGGCTGAATTGAACACCTCCCTACTTGTCTTGAAGGCACAGTCATAACAGATTGTGTTGTTGACCAATAGAGCCACAATAAAAGAGTCATTTAGGGCAGTGCTTCTCAAAGTGTGGTCCGCGGACCACTGGTGGTCCGTGAGCGCCCCTAGTGGTCCGTGAGTATATTGGTAAAATGTCACATTTGAAATAAATAAATACATTTAAGTTTTTCGCACTCTCGCGGGAATATCTCCGCAATGGAGCGAGCTTAAGTTTCACTTTCGATTGCATGATATAGCCCAGTGCAACACCTTCTTCACACATGTTGCCACTTGTTTGTACCATTTTCAGGCGATTTATAAAAAACGATGTGTTTTTGGATATTTGTGGAGTTAGGTGGTCCTCGAGTGGTTTTTTTATTGGTTAAGTGGTCCTTGGTATGAAAAAGTTTGAGAAACACTGATTTAGGGGAGAAGGGGGTAAATTGAACCACCCCCTGCAACTTATAGTTGTAATCAAGTGACCAGAAATGATGCAAGCTCCACCCATTTCTCATTGCCTGTGAAAGAGAGATGCTCACTGTGGTCTGGTGAGTAAACATTTTTACAAACAACGTTTTTTGCTTGTCAAAGTAAATGTTCTAGATGTCAGCTATATCGGCTGTCATGTCAACAAAAAAAAAAATCCGGTTTAAAACACATATAGGCCTATTGTATATGTTGATGTGTTGGCAGCGTATTAAACCATGGGATCATTAAGCTAAAGATAACTAAAGGCTATTTTTTCTAAAATGGTGGCTATGGGGGTAAAGTGAACCAGTTTTTTCAATGGAGAAATGAATGAAAGCAGGCCAAGTTGATAATAAGAGCTCATGTAGGCTACATTAAAGTTGATTTTACCCTGTGTTTGATTGGTAAGATGTATGAAATTGTATCACCATTTGTATGATTACTTTTCCTTTTAACATGTTAAAAAAAATCAATTCAATCGAAATTATATTAAAAATATTTGAAAAACTAAGCTTGTATTTGGTTTGTTATTTATTGTTTAAAGTTCCTTTAAGATTTGTTGTAGGTATGCCCAGGTTTGAGCAGTGGTTCAATTCACCCCCTGACCTGGATCAACTTACACTGGGGCAAGTTGAGCCACAAGACTTCTTTTTTTTATAAGTAATATTTTCACTGCCCTTGATCAAATATTAATTATTATCATTGCCAATTTGATAGGAGACATCCTGAATTGTGTGTTTTCATTTTTACTATGTGTCATTTCTCCTTGCTTCGAGGACAGCATAACTAAAACATTTCTCAACTTACCCCACTCCCCCCTGCCCAGAAGTGAGTCAGCATTTTTCGACTTCCAGTTCCCGCATCTCGAAATCAATTTGTTTTCATTATGGGGTACTCCTAAAATGAGTCATGAGTTGTCGCTGTTTAGCTTTTTTTCACAAGGTTCCCAAATACTGCTGTTAGATATAAGCGGTATGTTAATTTGGTTGGTCGAGCAGTCTGTAGTGATGTGGCAGTACACACGCTAACAACGATGCTAGTTATCTAGCTAGTCAGTCAGTTAGTTAGTTAGTTGTGCCTAACCCTAACTGTACACATCATTTAATTGAATAGGGTAGCTTAAAAAAAAAACGTATCCCTAGAAATCGTGCCGATGACTTGTCCTCCGTGTTATTGTTGGTAGCTTCGGCATCTGCCTACGAGTGTATCCACTAGAGGGAAAGTTGCATCATTAATAAATTCCCTGCCGACTGACAGACTTCCACATTAAGGTCAACACAGATATGATGATGAAGTGTGTGTGTGTGTGTGTGTGAGTGGTGTGTGTGTGTGTGTGTGTGTGTGTGTGTGGTGTGTGTGTGTGTGTGTGGTGTGGACTAGCATTACTATACTTGTGGGGACCTAATCTGTTTACATAGTCACGTGTGGGGACTCGCCTCCCTTATGGGGACAAATTGGAGGTCCCCATAAGGGGAATCATTACTTTTAGGGTGAAGACGTGGTTAGGTTTAGGATTAGGGTAAGGGTTAGGGTTTAGGCATGTGTTGGTTATGGTTAAGGTTAGGATAAGTCTCCAGGAAATGCATGTAAGTCAATGTAATGTCCCCTGAAGTGATGTATACATGGTGTGTGTGTGTGTGTGTGTGTGTGGTGTGTGTGTGTGTTGTGTGTGTGTGTGTGTGTGTGTGTGTTGGTGTGTGTGTGTGGTCTTGTGTGTGTGTGTGTGTGTGTGTGTGTGTGTGTGTGTGTGTGTGTGTGTGGACTAGCATTACTATACTTGTGGGGACCTAATCTGTTTACATAGTCACGTGTGGGGACTCGCCTCCCTTATGGGGACAAATTGGAGGTCCCCATAAGGGAATCATTACTTTTAGGGTGAAGACGTGGTTAGGTTTAGGATTAGGGTAAGGGTTAGGGTTAGGCATGTGTTGGTTATGGTTAAGGTTAGGATAAGTCTCCAGGAAATGCATGTAAGTCAATGTAATGTCCCCTGAAGTGATGTATACATGGTGTGTGTGTGTGTGTGTGTTGTGTGTGTGTGTGTGTGTGTCTGTGTGTGTGTGTGTGTGTGTGTGTGTGTGTGTGTGTGTGTGTGTGGTGTGTGTGTGTGTGTGTGTGTGTGTGTGTGTGTGTGTGTGTGTGTGTGTGTGTGAGGGTCAGGCCGGTGCAACAAGCGGGGGGCATTTCGACAACAGCATGCGACCCATAGCTTCCATTACTGATGGAAGAACCATTGGGCCCACTGGGATGCAAACTGGTGCTAGAGTTTCAAAACAACAACCAGTGTGTGTTGCTGCAAGCGTGTGTTTTTGGGCCAGGATTGAAGTCCGATGGATCTGACCTCACAGCCACAGTCGCGCTGATAGGTAACGAGAGAGAGTGCTTTCCAGGCATCCCCCAGACGTATATAGACGATAATCGGATATCTACTGGAAGGAAAAGCGCCTGACCTACAAAATAATAAAATTCCTGTTCCACTTAAGGGTTGGATTCTGATCAGCTAACATTACGCTGTTGTATTTGTCATGCGCTTGCTATCGGACACAGCATCAGAGCTAAAAGATTATCAATGTTGTATCTTGGTTTAAGTCAAAAGTCCAAAGTCAACTTTAATGTCAATTTGTCACAGAGATCGAAATAACGTTTCCAAAAATCCCAAATACAAAATACAATATACAAATATGTATAAAATATGTATATCCTATATATATGGGCATCGTGTACTTCCTATTTACAGCATGTTTGTACAGATTTCACATATATTTGGTGCCATACCTGCATTATTCAAAAGTAAACTGCCCCATCAGGTCCGAACATTTCCCGACAAACACCAGGATATAGAACTCGTGATTGTGCTATGCTAACAGCTAGCTGAAATGTCTAGGGTTTTGTAAAATATGTCCTTAGGGAAACCTGCTCGATAATTTTGATGTTTCAGATTTAAACTAATCTGATTCTGGATATATTCTGATATTAACCATGTTTGATTGGTGTTTAAGAGATAGTAGGTTGGATTCGGACACAATTCGATCCTTTCCAAAGGGACCACATGTGCGCCATTGTTGTTGTTTGGTCCAAAGCCAACAGCCCTATACTTTATAGTGTAAACTTCTTCTGATTTATGGATTCTGGACACTTTGGGCTTCCCAGAAGGACCACGTAATCTCTTCTTTTGGGATGGGCTCTCTTATTAGATATAGAGATAGTTCATGGCATGCATTGTCTTGGTCGGACATTCATGAACCTATAGGCGGGATTCTGTGCGAGTTTATCCCATCCGATGTGGACCAACAGTCCTACTTTATCTTGTAAACTTCTTCTGATTAAGGGATTCTGGGACACTTTGGGCTTCCCAGAAGGACCACGTAATCTCTTCTAGTAATGGGATGGGCTCTCTTATCTCCAGGGAGTCTCCCAGCCATTATTATATCATGCTTTGTGTCTTGTTGCGCAGCTACGGCAAGCCGTTTGAGTCCATATCCCTGATATCAGACGGCAGCTGCCTACACTAGTTGGCTATTTACTAGTTAAATAAAACATTATTCTAGTCACTCTTTTTCAGCAACTAGTGGCACTTTTGTCCGACTAGTTCCCACATAAGCCTAAAGACCAAAGTCCCAACTTGTATGCTTTGTGATGAACTAGTGGCCCTCTGAGTGTTTCCATCAGGAACAGCTTACAGCACTTAGATCACCTCCGATCTCTACTCGCTAAGCTAAGCTAATACCATCCACAAAGTAGATCAGTCAAAGAAAGCCTACAGCCTTAAACAGCTTAAGAAAACAAACAATAGCTGCAGCTCCCCATTGACATCAGGACAGCAGGAAGCTTACACATCTTCCAGCGCAGACTGGAAACTCATCTCGTTAGACTCCACTTCGAGCGATACAATTACTAACAAAGCACTTAATACCAACAAAGGACTATAGCTAGTTGAGTAGCACTTGAAATGTTTTGGCTCTTTGAAACCTGATGTACTTTATGATTCTGTTTTCTTCAAGGTTGTATCTTCTTGCACTTATTTAAGTCGCTTTGGATAAAAGCGTCAGCTAAATGCAATGTAATCTAACAGAAAGGGAAACATAGAAAGACTTCATTTCATGTTTTTCCATTGGGTTTGTGCCGTCCGTGTTTTAAGACGTTCTTCATGCATTTATAAAGGACTACTTTCACTCCACACATTGGCCACCTTTTGTTTCTGTTTACTTCACCCTTGAAGGGATTGATCCTTATCCACATCCTCTCATCCCTCTACATCCCTCTCATCCCTCTCATCCCTCTACATCCCTTCACCCCTCCCCTCCCACCCCTCACCCAATTCCCTTCATTTATCAACTTATCGACCTCTTCATCCCTCCCTTTTTAACCTGTGCATAATTCTCTTATGTCTCATTCTTGGAATCGGAAATACTTAGTTATTATTATTCACGTCCTCCTACGGTGGCCTGAAGGTCGTCGTTCTTCAAGCAGGCATCAGGACTCATCCGAGCAAACGGACCACTATTGCGGTGAGCATGTTGTAACTTCCGGTTGTTATGTCATCTCCGGGTATCCCGCGTGCCTGTTCTGTTGCTGATAGCTTATTATCTTAACTTAATCGATCGTTTTAAAACTCCACTGGATGGATATCCTCGTGGATTCATCTTCCTATTATACACACATGCATTTCCAAACATCTGGACTACCTATGATGCAAATGTATTATCTCTTGGATTTACACACGGCATCTATTGCACGTCTGTCCGTCCTGGGAGAGGGATCCCTCCTCTGCTGCTCTCCCTGAGGTTTCTTCCCATGTTCCCTTTAAACTGTGGGTTTTCTCTGGAAGTTTTTCCTTGTACGATGTGAGGGTCTAAGGACAGAGGGTCTAAGGACAGAGGTCTGAGGACAGAGGGTCTAAGGACAGAGGGTCTAAGGACAGAGGGTCTGAGGACAGAGGGTCTAAGGACAGAGGGTCTGAGGACAAAGGGACTAAGGACAGAGGGTCTAAGGACAGAGGGACTAAGGACAGAGGGTCTGAGGACAGAGGGTCTGAGGACAGAGGGTCTAAGGATAGAGGGACTAAGGACAGAGGGTCTGAGGACAGAGGCTCTAAGGACAGAGGGTCTGGGGACAGAGGGTCTAAGGACAGAGGGTCTAAGGACAGAGGAACTAAGGACAGAGGCTCTAAGGACAGAGGGACTGAGGACAGAGGGTCTAAGAAAGGAGGCTCTAAGGACAGAGGGACTAAGGACAGAGGGTCTGAGGACAGAGGGTCTGAGGACAGAGGGTGTTGTATTGTCATACTGATATTCTGTACACACTGTGAAGTCCACTGAGACAAATGTAACGTTGTGATATTGGGCTATAAATAAACATTGATTGATTGATTGATTGATCCCCTTTATTTACGTTGTCTTTGTTATAAGTGAAAAATTGGTCATAATTGTTTATACCAATCAGAATAAATGTACTTGCATGTTTCAAATAAGGCAATTATTTACTTTATCTTCTGTAATCAATTGATTATGAGTCTTCATTAATAGATCTAAAGATTGTTTTTATTCACATTTGTGACGATATTCTTTCTTTAGTGGCTCGAGCGTTGTGTTTTCACAACCTGTGGATTTAAAAATATGTTTTTTTCACGTTGAGTACGATTGTGTTTTAACATGCCATTATAATGGAGCCAAAAATCAGTACTTTGATCATTTCATCTTTTCATTTTATGTGTGTTTTCTGGGTATTTCAAGTGTGTGTCCTTGACTCTGTGTGGTAGTGCTGCCATCTGCTGGTTACTGGCTGTCAAAGTGTAGTTTTGAGTTGAGAAATCCCCACTTAAAGGTACAGTGGGGTAGGTAATTCACTCCAGAAACACTTGTTATATTCCACGGAATGCTCTTAACATCCCGATAGCAATGAATACATGAAATGCTTTGACATAAATACAAATATTTAATCAGTGGAAGCCGTGGCGCTGTAAAAAGCACGACCAATCACCTGAGCCGCTAAAGTAACTGGATGGCCTACCTGCCTGTCAGCCTTCCATCTGGGCACACACTTATCTCGTGCCCTCATTGGTCATTTGCGCGTTCGTGGTGTGTTGGGGGAGGGGCTCTGTGAGGAAGTCACAGATTTGTTTCGGTTGCGTACTTTCAAATTCGAGCGCACTCTCTAGCTGGTTTCTCCATTCTTACCTACCCTACCTTTAATACTTAAACAGTGAAGTAAAACAACAATTCAAAAGCTATTCTATCTCTGAAATCTCACTGACATAAATTAAGGGTTGGATTTTGACGCCCAAGACGTCTTAAGCCCCTTTGGAAAAGCCTTCACTCCTATATATATATATTATATATTTCAAACATATTAATATGAGGAGATTATTAGCTTGCATCGATTGACATGTAATGGTTTTTTAATATATTGTAAGAATTGTGCTAGGCTGAAAATCACTTTTTCTATAAATTATGATCGCTAATGTTGGTCAAATAACCCTAAAACCTTCATAATTGTACAAATGTTCTACTAAAATGATATATCTTCACACGACAGCACTTTGGACATAGTATTTATTTCAGTCTTAAAAGTTTATAACAACTTCTGGATAACATAACATGAAAAAAACACAAAAAAATACACATTTTTTAAATCGCTCTCCCAGGTTGACATAATTAGAATTCATAAAAGCAGTTTTGAAAAAATAAAAATAACAATAAAATCACAGGAAAATAAATCTTCTCCCCTAAAACAGCTCTTAGACTTTCGGTACGTCAGGTTTGTGAACGCCTGGCGGAACGGAAACGTCACATCAGGGACTGAAACACCTGATAAATGTACAGACACTTGAACGTGTGTTTCCACAGATCAGTGTGAACACTTTAACTGATTTGGGATAAAAATTCAAGCCAGTGAAAGTGGATTTTAAGTTTTTTTGGGTGCGAAAAACAGGCCCCCATCAAACCTCAGGAGACCCTCTTTTTGTACAAGTTAAGCCCAGCACCTGGAAATGTTAAAAAACACAAAACAAGAAATGGAGGTTTCCTAATCGAGGAGCCAAGATTTAATTCAAATCCTTTTTTTTTTGCACAAATATTTTCCCCTAATCATTAGACTACCTAAAAGCAACCCCCCTTTATTTATCAATTCTACAATTTGAATACAAAAGCGATTGGCTTCGTTAATATCATACAAGACTGTCAGGGAACGGCTCTGTCGGTGTTCAGTAGTTGGATTTCTTTTTGTGTGTTTGAAAACAGTGAACAATCTCCCCCACAGCCGAAATAAAGTTTATATACCTTTTAACCTCTTTTTCAAATATATATTTATTATATATAAAATACTGTTTCATTCATAAAAGCCTTACTTGTACAAAAATCTGAGTGGATGTGTGTCAGTGAGTGTTGAATGTGTGTGTGCTAAAAGAACCTGGAAAATGGTCGTATGACAAACAGCTGGTACCGGTTCAGGACCCTAATACACTAAAAACAAAAAAGGTGTTTTACACAATATACACATTTTATTACTTACAAAAAAAGGAAGAAGGTGTGATGTTAGAGTCGGGCTACAGCGGGGTTAGTACCACCAGACGATTGAACGACAGAGAAATGACGCGGGAGGAGAGACAGTGTGAGTTTTTAGTAATAGAAAAGGCAGTCTCACTACGGGAAGCTCGTCGTCAGTGCATCTCTCATCTCGGATGTTCCGAAGTCAAAGTGCCCGTTTGGTAACCTCCTCATCAACAAGGCCAACAAAAACATCACGTTTTTTGTTGTCAAAAGTGGCTTTAAAAAAAAGGGAAAGAAGGGATAAGAGTTGAATATTTGTTGTCACACATCCATCATGGCACCATTTAGTGGATCGTTTTCCTTTTCTGAGGTACTTCTTAAGAGGAACAAAGAATAAAATGTAAGATTCTTTTTTTTTTTTTTTTTTTTTAAGCTGTGTCGCACAGTAGCACCATTGTTTAAGGTGTAAGGTTGTTTCATTTTTTTTTATCCGGGAAGACAAATCCACCGATGGATCCACCTTGTCGCCATGGTGACTAACGCCCCCCCCCCCCCCCGTCATCCAATCATCGCGTTATTGATCGTGTGTCCCCGGTTAAAGGTGTGTTCTGTTGCCGTTTGCCGTTACGTCCTCTTCATGCAGACCACGCAGCGGCTCACACGAGTCCGCAGGTTACCCGCCTTCAGAGTCTCAGACTGGGGCTTCCTGTGAGGACAAGGGGGGGGGTATGGTTAAAAATATGGATATGGGTGTAAGTGTTTTTAGATACATCATTTTGTAAAGCACCTTGAGTTGCCTGGTGCTGAAAGGTGCTTGTATAAATAAACTTGCCTTGCCTTGCACATACAGCATAGATTGAGATGTGTTTGAGGGTAGATAATATTTCCCAACAGAGATAGTCAGGGTTCCTACACTTTTTCTCCATGACTTCTTCATGACCTTTAGCTAATTGTCCATGACCAAAGACACGACTCTTTCTCAGCGGAACCAATGGGAATGGTTTATTTTAACACGGAACAAGAAAATAAGGTCTGAAACATGCATCTAAAACAAATCCAATAGTAGGCTTACTAGCTTCTACAGCTGCTAATTAAAATCTCTCACCAGCAAAACACCTCGTTAGTTAAAAGCCATTTTACGTTTCATTATTACGATACAGTATTTATTATCATTATAGTATTACTATTTCGGCGATTAGATAAAATATAAATTATATTTGATGCAACTTTGGTTACATTTCCGTGACTTTTCCAAAACTTTGGGAAAATATTGTTTTCCAGAACTTTCCCAGGGCCTGGAATTAGCATTTTGAATTTCCATGACTTTTCCAGGTTTTTAATGCCCGTAAGAAGAACCCTGGGTAGGATACAGAAACCCTAAAGATAACATATCAGTCTAACTATTACACATAGATTGAGATGCATTTGCGTACCTGAACATCTCGGAGGGTTCCACCGTGGCCAGCCAGAAGCTGTAGGAGTTCCCGTAGTAGTTGCACGTTCCTCTGCCGTGGCACTCGATGAAGGGAGCGCTGCGAAACTCCTCCAGACAGGAGCCGGGGGAGGCCAGAGCCTGACCCGAACCCTCTGCACCGGCACTGGTGTGCTGGGGGGAGAGGGGAGAGTTAGGCATGTCTACCGTCATGTGAAGTCATACCTAAAACTGTTCAGCTTTCCTACGACTAAGTTCAGATCTATGTTGCATCAGGAGTCAGAGCGTTCAGAGCTCCCTTTCTCTGGAACCAACTTCCCTGTTTTAATCAGAGAGACAGGGGGTTGTTTCTCAATGTCGAGGACGCTTCCTTGGTAGGGACATGTCTTCCGAGGCAGGTCCTTCAGAAGCGAGGCAAGAATCCTTCCTAGCCTCGGAAAACGAAGAATGGTGGAACAGGTGTGCGTCATGTGCGAGGCCCCGCCTTAAATGGAGCGCGATTTCCGCCAAAGACTTGGAAATCGGTCCGTGTGCAAAGCATTGTGGGGATTTTAAGGCTGCGGAGTGCAGCCTCGAAATTTCTCGCTGCGAAGGACGCTCGGAAGAATTCCAAGGAGCCTGGACATTGGAACAGTCCTTCGGCGGGACTCGATGATGTAGCATCCTTGAAATAGTGGCTCTGGAGCATCCTCCCTTTTATGGTATTCATTTTATTTGTATGGTAATTAATTTAAATGTATTTTTTATTGTCTTTTGTTGTAACTTATTTTATTTAGTTTGATTTCTATTTGTATTCCACACACTATCTATCGTGTCTTCTCATGTTGCTGTAACTCCATCATATACGATGTTGTTGTATACGTAGACAAACGTGTTTTGTGATATTGGGCTATACAAATAAAGTTTGATTTGATGAAGTTTGATTCATATTTTTGCATAAATGTATATTTTCTACTTTTTTTAAATGCTATTTTATTTCTATTGAGATGTTTACATTTTGGATTGTTTATTTCTTTTAATGTACAATGCCTTGTCTTTAATGCTGCAACGCAAACCTTTCCCAAATTGGGTACTTCTTATCTTTTAATTTTTTTTCCTTTTTTGTATATTTATATTCTTGTAAACCTTTCCTCTTATTTTTTTAACAGTTTTTAAATTAGGTTGTGAACACTTTTTAAATCCTTAACAAGCTTTTATCAGACATGAGATGAACAGGGCGACTGTGACCGGTTGCTTGCCAAATAGTGAGCCCACATCTATCTGTACTGCTAAGCCTTATATTGGCTACCTAGCTTACTTGGTCTTCTCCATCAGCCAGCATCCTTGGTATCTGTGCTCACTGGGTTCTCGCTAAGTAGCCAATATAAGGCTCAGTCCTCTTGCCAAATAGTGAGCCTGTGAAAGGGTAGTCTTATTGTAAAGTGGTACCAATAGTTGGTATATATACTTATTCCTTGTTCCATCTTACCATCATGAAGGAGTATCCGATCCACAGGGCCTCCCAGTTGGAGGGGCAGGCGGGGATCTGGATGGTTTGACTGTGCACTGCGATCACCATGGCTGGAGCTTCACACACCGAGCACCTGCACAGAAACACGTCACGTTACACACCTCGTATTTCCCCTCGAGCCAACTGGGTATTCCACAGAGCAAATAGAGTAACAATGTAAATACTGCTGAACACCAGGCAAAGAAAATCCACACGGAAAATAAACTAATTAATTAATGAATGAACTATGTATGTCTTAATGTGTACATATGTATACTTGTGTCTGTGGACTGAGTATATATAGGATATATATCTTTTTTGTATTCAGGATTGTATTGTAACGGTATTTTCATTCATAAAAAAAATATATATATATCTGCACCCTGAGTCTGTAATAAAGTTTTCATTCATTAATTCTCTGTCTGTACACACAAACTGAAAGATTGACAATAAAGTTGACTTTGACTCTGTCCTCCTTCTCGTCTCCTTCCCTACCTGCTGATGAAGGGCTTGATGCCCTCCCCGGTGATGGGGGCCATGGAGCTGGGCATGGGTTCGGGGAGTGGACAGCCAATAGGAGTAGTCGTTGCGGGAGGCGAAGTTACACACGTTGTGATGTTGAAGAACATGAAGGGCATGGTGCTGAAGCGGCGCAGACAACTGCCGGCCGAACCTGCGGAGGAGGAGGAGAGGAGGAGGAGGAGGAGGAGGAGGAGGAGGAGGAGGAGGAGGAGGAGGAGGAGAGGAGGAGGAGAGAGGAGGAGGAGAGAAGAGTCCAGTTTAATAATGTTGAAGAATCAGGTTTTTCCTACATCCAGGGCGCATCTTCAGCACTTAATGAAAGCTAATGTACTTGCAGGTTGTGTTGTGTTGTTGTTGTTGTTGTTGTTGTTGTTGTTATTGTGCTCAGGTGT
This sequence comes from Chaenocephalus aceratus, assembly GCA_023974075.1. Lineage (NCBI taxonomy): Eukaryota > Metazoa > Chordata > Actinopteri > Perciformes > Channichthyidae > Chaenocephalus > Chaenocephalus aceratus. The sequence goes on along the minus strand of JAMFTG010000371.1, from coordinate 118,167 downwards.
CTTTATGTGCTCTTGTATGTTTTGTTAAAATGCCATCAACCTGCCCGGGGACTGCAGATGCAAATTGGTCTCTAAGGTTACCACTGTCAACACGATGGACTCAAGACTCTGTACTAGTATGCACTGTCTTGTAACTCTTATATCACTAAATAAAATAATAAACTAAATAAATACATTTTAAAAAACCAGAAATCCTACATATGTATTCTGTATATTTTGTAATTGCTGTTGTCTAATCTTTATGTTTCTAATGTACTTCTAGTCGTTTTATTGTACGTGTAGTGTGTAGCAGAAGGCGCCCGTACCGAGGTCCTGCCGTGCGCGCGCTCGTTGCCCTGCACGTAGAGCAGAGAGTATCCGTCGTAGATGGGGCTGGTTCCCTCGGGGCAGTACGGCACTCGTGTCCCTGACCTGTGACGAGTGCTCAGGAAGCGTGGGCTGCAGACCCTGATCCTGGTAGGACCGGGGAGACCCTGAGGACCGTTCAGAACCAGTGGGCCGGGGTGGGGATTACCGCGCTGTGCCTGGGATCAGGGGGACATACGTGGTTTAGAAAAGTTGATGTAGAAGGACATGAAGAAGAGGACGCATTGTTGAGTAGAAGAGACATGAGAAGAGGGACACATGTTGATGTAGAAGAGACATGAAGAGAGGTAGAAGAGGGACACATGTTGATGTAGAAGAGACATGAAGAAGAGGGGACACATGTTGATGTAGAAGAGACATGAAGAAGAGGGGACACATGTGATGTAGAAGAGACATGGCAGAAGAGGGGACACATGTTGATGTAGAAGAGACGTGAAGAAGAGGGGACACATGTTGATGTAGAAGAGACATGAAGAGAGGGGACACGTGTGATGTAGAAGAGACATGAAGAAGAGGGGACACATGTTGATGTAGAAGAGACATGAAGAAGAGGGGACACGTGTTGATGTAGAAGAGGACATGAAGAAGAGAGTACACGTGTTGATGTAGAAGAGACACGAAGAAGAGGGGACACATGTTGATGTAGAAGAGACATGGAGAAGAGGGGACACATGTTGATGTAGAAGAGACATGAAGAAGAGGGGACACGTGTTTGATGTAGAAGAGACATGAAGAAGAGGGGACACATGTTGATGTAGAAGAGACATGGAGAAGAGGGGACACATGTTGATGTAGAAGAGACATGAAGAAGAGAGTACACGTGTTGATGTAGAAGAGACACGAAGAAGAGGGGACACATGTTGATGTAGAAGAGACATGAAGAAGAGGGGACACGTGTTGATGTAGAAGAGACATGAAGAAGAGGGGACACATGTTGATGTAGAACTTCACTCACCGGGGCTGCCGGCGGGGCCCGTGTCTCCCTTCCTGCCGTTGGGTCCGCTGAAGCCCGGAGGCCCATCAGCACCAGAATCTCCGGGGCCACCAGGCTGACCTGAGAACAGCCAGAGAGAGGAGATGAACAAAACAAATCGGAACTACTTCTTGAGAGGTTTTTTTGTGGCATTTGACCAATTCTATATGTGTTCACGTTTTCTATTGTTCTGTTTTCTTTTATTTAAAATGTACTTTATTTTCTAGTACATGTTCAAAAGTATATTGTTTTCCCTTAAATGTTTATAATAATAATAATACATTTTATTTTTAGGCGCCTTTCATGACACCCAAGGACACCGTACAATTAAAAAAAAAAATTAAAACTAAATAAATAAAAGCTAATAGGCAACAGAACATGATAAAAAAAACCCAAACAGGAAATCATGGAGGAGACAGTCAAGTGGACACAAATGGGACATATAATGGGGAGCACGACAGTGAGTAAGCAGATTTCAACAGGTGGGTTTTTAATTGGGATTTGAACATGGTGGTTGTGTCTGACTGTCGGATGTGCGGGGGGGGGGGGGGAGGGAGTTCCAGAGTCTGGGAGCAGTGCAGCTAAAAGCCCGAGCACCCATGGTGACGAGGCGTGGGGTGGGGACGGTCAGCAGACCAGCAGAGGAGGAGCGGCGGGAGCGAGAGGGGGTGTACTCCTGAAGAAGCTCAGCCAGATAGGGGGGGGGCCAGGTTATGTAGGGCTTTGTAAGGGAATGTATGTATAGATATCGTAGTTGTACGAAGCTTTGGTAATACTGTATGTCTTATGGCAGGGGTGTCAAACTCAATTTCATCGCGGGCCACATCAGCATTATGGTTGCACTCAAAGGGCCGGTTGTAACTTTAAGACTATATAAACATACATATATAAATATATCATATATATAAAATAATGTATTATATCACATCATTGCCTCTGCATTGGATTATCATCGGATAGGGTGATAACTTCATAATTAACTACGTCTGAAAGCAGAAGTCTAGGGCAAATAATTGCAAGTCTCTTCAGTGTGTATGTCCCAAAATGATTTAAAAAGAAAAGCCAAATTCTGGAGAAAAAAGAAATAGAAGTGACATTTTGAAATAAAAATCTAATTCTGAGAAAAAGGAATTCTATGAAAAAATGCATATTTTGAAGAAAAAAAGGCAAATTCTGAGAAAAAAGTCATATTTGAGATGCATTGTGGGACATGTAGTTTATGGGCAACGTGCTTCTGTAGCATGTAACCGTATAATAAACATATTATATTCTTTGCAAGCTCTTGTGGGGCCACGTAAAATGAAGTCGCGGGCCAAATGTGGCCCCCGGGCCTTGAGTTTGACACCCCTGTCTTATGGTAATGCCAATAAAGCTATTTGACTTGAATTGAATCGAGTGTTGTTATTGGATTTAAAATATTTAAAAAATAAACAAGTGATTGACCACAGTCTGAGAAACTCAAAGCCAAAAGAAACCTGAAATAGTAAAAAGTAAAATAAAATTGAAAACATGTAATTGCTGTCGTCTAATGTACTTTTAGTACGGTTGTGCTTTTAGTTTTACATGTTGTGTATTCATCTCAAAGAAAGAGTCCCTCACCTGTAAGTCCCTCTCGCCCAGGAGAACCAGGTGTTCCTCGACCTCCAGGCAGGCCCGAGGCTCCGGGGGGTCCGCGCTCTCCCTTCACCACGATGGGAGTGGGAGAAAGACCGGCGTCACCAGGAGGGCCTGAGAATCAAATGTTATAACAAATAAATCAGTTTGAAATAATTTTGCAATCCCAATTTGAGATCCCACATACTTTGAGGCGCTTAATATCTAAATATTTGGTGTTAGATTGAAAGACATTTCAGTTCCAGTTAAGGCTGGACATGTGATCACCCACCGGGGCCTCCGGCATCTCCAGGATCTCCGTTAAGGCCGCTGCCGCCAGGAAGTCCAGAATCTCCCTTTGATCCTGGAAGAAACACGAGGACATTAATGTCGGGGCTTTGCTTTTGGTTATTCAACAAGACATCAATAAAAATGGGCGTAAAAACTGTCGTACTGTTCCAATATCAGAGTAACATGATAACAAAGGTATCCCAACTGTAGCTGTGTACTTGGCAGGATGTGTGATGACCTCGAATTAATTAACATGATGATTCAGCCTCTATGGAGAGAGACATCAAGCATGCTCATTCCTGACGTGGAGCTAATCTGAAGTAAACATTGAATACTGCTTTCTGTTCCTCCATCTTGTGACTGTGTGACTCCCTCTCTTGGATATCAGCATGTGAAGGACACTGCTCAGGGACTAGCTCTGTGTGTGACGACTACTTCCAGATTTTGATAAAAAGTCTGAATTTTGAGGAAAAGTCTGAATTTGTATTAAGTCAGAATTTTGAGATTTGAGAAAAAGTCAGGATTTTTAGAAAAAGTCAGAATTTTGAGAAAAGTCCGAATTTTGGATTTTGAGAAAAAAGTCAGGATTTTGTGAAAAGTCAGAATTTTTGGATTTTGAGAAAAAAAGTCAGGATTTTGTGAAAAAAGTCAGAATTTTGAGATTTTGAGAAAAAAAGTCAGGATTTTGTGAAAAGTCAGAATTTTGAAATGTTGAGAAAAAGTCAATTATTTTTGTAAAAGTCAGATTTTTTTGCAAATGTCAATTTTTTAGGAAACAGTCAGATTTTTCCGATTTAGCGAAAACTCAGTATTTTGTACGTGACAGGATGTATGATTTTCTTCAAAAAAACGGTATTCCTCCATCTTGTGACTGTGTAGCTCCCTCTCTTGGATATCAGCATGTGAAGGACACTGCTCAGGAACTACTTCAGGCTCTGTATGTGACGACTACTTCCTTCTGGAGAGGACCACAGATACATGGATCCTGAGGTTGAAGCTCAAGCCGGAGACGAGTGATATTTTTCTAACAGTTAGTCAAAAGAAAAGTGGACGAACCAGGGAAACCAGGAACGCCGGGAAGACCGATATCTCCCTTCAAACCAGAGCCGCCGTTAAGACCAGATGTACCCTGGGAAATAAAAACAGTTACATCTCCGTCCCTTTTCTCATCCCGACTACAAGTGAACAGGATTAGAAAAATGATCTTACTGGGAATCCGGAACCACCACTCTCTCCCTTCTGTCCTCCAAAGCCTGGCTGACCAAGAGCGCCGGGAATACCCTTATCTCCCTTAATGCCGCCACTTCCTGGGGGGCCACGAGGACCCTGGGGCCCACCTTGACCTTCACAGGCGAACGGAAGAAAGGAAAAAGTCAGAAACTATTTTATAGACAAGTTTCTTCTCTTTGTATTCTCACCAGGATCAGTTCAGCTTCCATTCATCTTGTCAAAAGTGGGATTTCAGGTATGTTATCAACATATTCAGATGTGTTGTTGCTATTGGTTGACAGACTTAGCTTTTCTTAGTCGTCAACCATATTCTAACTTTTTATTTTTTAACTGTTTTAATGGAAACTGAACTGAGCGTTTTTTTCTTGAGTCAAAGCCTGCACTTACTCTTCAATACTATATATACATGTAATTATACATCTAACACAAAGATAATATCATGTCAACTACAATTTCATTCAAGGAAAACTAGTTTCACAACCCAATTTTTACTGGCTAAGAAATTCATAATAGTAGATAAAATAGTAATGTTACTAGTGAAGTTAGCTTCTTCAATAATTCAAGATTATTTGTTTCCTGTAGAGCAGCTTTACCTCAGAGAAAACTTTCTACATCAAACTTGTAAAAGAAAATAAAAAGACAAGAAAATAAATAAAACAACACAACATGGCAGTAAAACGTCCAAATGAAACTCATTAGTAAAACAATTGCAGTAAATTATGATTATGAGCAGTCTTGAGTGTCCAGCCTGGCCTGTAGGGTAAAGAAATGGTAAAAAACAAACACACCTTTTCACTTATTCTCACACAGTATACCACACATGACACATATATAAGACAGCATGTATTAAAACCACCCTGGAGTCTAACCTGAAGGACCTAGGTTTCCCAGAATTCCCAGGTAAAACGGAGCCGGGTTGACGGCACAACAATTGCAAAAAAAGAAGAGGGGGTTTAGACAGAAGCAAGCTTCAGTACAGAAACACAAGTCACACTAAACAAGATGCATTGCCTTTAACAAGAGAGGAGGCATTAACTAAGGGTTAAAGATACTGACACTGTGCAGCTGTCGTTACTTTTCTTACTTCAAAATCAAAGTGCTAAGGTAAAAGTGCTACGGTCTCAACATTTGCTCCAAGCTAAAGGTTAAGTTAATGAATTATATTAATCCCCTGGAGGTCACACGGTAGAAAAATATACTAATTTGTGTTCTAAAATAAATAAACTATCCATCTATAGTGCTACCGTGAAGTCAAAATGTATCATTTCGACGAAATAGCTGCAAAACCAGTGAGATTCCCCATCATCCTCATCCTTTGTTTAGTGCTAATTAGCAAAGGTAGCATGCTAACATGCTAAACTAGCACAGGGGCCATTGTACAGCTGGTAATCAGTAAGTATTTTTAACTGATGTGTAATGCCTGTAAATCTGCTGCTGTGACACACTGCCAATTTGGGATGAATAACGTAGATCTAATATTATCTAATCCAGTGCTTCTCAAAGTGTGGCCCATGAGCGCCCCCTAGTGGTCCGCGAGTATATCGGTAACATTTCACATTTGAAATTAATTAATTAATTTGAGTTTTCCGCACTCTCCCGGGAATATCTCCACAATGGAGCGAGCTTAAGTTTCACTTTCGATTGCATGATATAGCCCCGCGCAACACCTTCATCACACATGTTGCCGCTTGTTTGTACCATTTTCAGGCAATTTGTAATCTGTTCTAGAAAAACGATGTGAGTTTGGATATTTGTGGAGTTAGGTGGTCCGCGAGGGTGTTTTTGTATTGGTTAAGTGTCCTTGGTATGAATAAGTTTAAGAAACACTGATCTAATCTAATCATCTGCATGTTAACATTGTAATTTTTAGCGTTGTCATTGTTAGCATGTAGCATTTAGCATGATAACCTTTTGCTCAAGTCACAGAGCTAGCGTGGATGTATTTTCTACCAAGTGACCCTCAGAAAGAACTGAGCTTGGAGGACATTTTGGATTTAAGAGATACTGCTTGTTGCTATCACTAACACTTTAAAGTACCAGTATATTTAAATACAAATAATGCTTACAAACAACACATTTCAGTGAAATCCAACAAAACTGCAATTATAGTATGTGACAGTAAAAGTAAAATCATTGATTTTCAAGGTGAGTTAGTTTAATTATAGATGTGGTTTCGTGCACAAATTATAAGATAGTGTATGCATAACACATTCTGCATATTATATTTGAATTGTACAGAATGATTCATGTTAATATTGCCAGAAAACTGTGAGTTTAAAATTACTACAGTGGATTATTGTTTTTTATCATGATTTATTTTTCATAAAAAGGTGCTTACTTGTTAAAAGGGTGCATTAAACTATCATCAGAGTGCATGGAAAGTGAAAGAAAAAGGCAATTAGAAGGAGAAATAAAGGTAAATGCAGAAATGTGTTCCCTTTAGATCAGAGAGTGTAAAAAGTCAGACAGTGGTTCTGTAAAACGTGCAGCAGACGTTTCAACGTCGTTCATCTGACCTGTTGGACCTGCAGCGGCGGATAGTCATCACACGAGGGGGCGGGGCCACAGGAAACACAGGTGGTGAAATACACATAGCTTCATTTTGTCACCCGGACACCCAGAAAAACACTCGAGTGTTTCTTCAAAAGCCTAACACAGTGCCGGTGTGTGGACAGCGCTGACATTTACTTTCAAAGGAATCAATATTGTGAATAAAAGGACGCAAGATATTAATTAATTGTTAAGGCTTATAGTCTAATCTTTTACGTTTTTCTAATTGTCTTTTTATTGAAAACCATTGCACTGGATGGTTGTATCTTCCTAAGGTGTGTGTCAGGGAGGTCCACCATTTCCAGCAGTGTGTTAGGTGTACCTTCAACTTTTATGTGTGTGTGTGTGTGTGTGTGTGTGTGTGTGTGTAGTAGTCTAGCATTACTATACTTGTGGGGACCTACATCTGTTTACATAGTCACGTGTGGGGACTGGCTTCCCTTATGGGGACAAATTGGCGGTCCCCATAAGGGACATCATTAATGTTAGGGTGAAGACTTGGTTAGGGTTAGGCATGTGTTGGTTATGGTTAGGGTTAGGATAAGTCTCCAGGAAATGCATGTAAGTCAATGTAATGTCCCCTGCAGTGATGTATACATGGTGTGTGTGTGTGTGTGTGTGTGTGTGTGTGTGGTGTGTGTGTGGTGTGTGTGTGTGTGTGTGTGGTGTGTGTGTGGTGTGTGTGTGTGTGTGTGTGTGTGTGTGTGTGTGTGTGTGTGTGTGTTGGGACAGACAGTGTCCATGCAGATGGCTGATTTGGTGGGACAAAAAACACAAGACAGCAAAGCCTGAAGCAAACCCAAAAGCTCAACTTTTAACTAAAGTTATTGTAGTAGGGTAACAAAAATATCCGATCCAAAAGATAAGATAGTTGTCTTAGTATCAACCAGTTATTTTGATTTAAGTTTTGTTCTTTTTACATGACAGATTATCTTAGTTTTAAAGTGTTGGTAATTAATACTTATTTTTGATAGTTTCTTTGTTTTGTCAATTAGCGTTGAGATAATTGACAAAATGGCGGCTGTGTACTGAAACCCGTTAAATAAAATGTACAAAACCTATCTTGAACTTTAAAATGCAAGTAGAGTTTGTCTTTGTCTCAGGCTCAGCTGTTTCACACCAACATTTCAATGATCCAACACGACCACAAACACACACACACACACACTGGTTACAATGAAAACACACACATGAACAGTACATCATGGCTGTGGAGAGACGGCTGGATTACAGCTTTCCTCATTGTGGGATCGGGAAGAAGGGGACAAGGTGTGAGGAAGACATGAGGACGAATGAAATGGTGGATAAAACACAAATAACTGGATGATGTCGAGACAACAAAGTGCTGTAAACACATGCTCATGTTGGGGTCAAACTCCCATGACAAGCAGTGATTGGTGCGTGACGAGCACCACGACAATTCCTGGTGAAAATGGATTTGGATCATCCGTGCTCAGTGCTGTTGACATGACTCGACGGGTGGTGCTCAAACAGTGATACAACGTCCCATGCAAATCAACTGACATGGAGATGAAAGCATTCACGTTAACAAGTGCGGTTTCTGCCGTTTGCTGCCTGGTTTTCGTCGGTTAGGAAAACCAGCTACATTTTAAATAATCTTAATGTAATGTATTTTCTTTAGTTTGTAAATATAATGTTTGTATTGCAAATTACGTACAGGATTCTGCTGGTTTTGTACGTTTGAGACGAATAACTACACGCTGCATAAGGCGGACATTTATTTATCTATTAAAAAGAACAATCATAGCTTTTACACTTTTACAGACCTGTTTGTAATACACTCTAACGACTGCATATTAAGACTATTCTAGGTGTGAAATATACCAAAATATCCATTTAGATATTCTTTAAGATTCGATCGGAATTTACAAGAAATAAAAACACAATTGTACGAGATTTTCTGTGAATTTTTGTTATAAATTTGCACATAAAACTCAAAATTTTTTTTAATGTCAAGGAACCACGTCGAATAATTTAGCCAAGTTTGATCAACCCTAACTTTTCCCAGATGCCATCCCAATGAATGCTTTTCTCTGAACATTACCACCCCTCAGAATCAGAAAACCAGGCAGCAATTTTTCTGGCGGCACATGTGGAGACAAATACGTATTTTCAAATGCTTTACCTGCTCTTCCGGGGGGTCCAGGGGGTCCTGAGAGTCCTTTGGGGCCCTGCAGAGCTAGACCTGGAGACCCTGAAGGGCCACTGTTGCCTGAGGGACCAGGGTTTCCGGGAAAACCAGCATCTCCCTTAGATCCGGGATAACCAGGAGTGCCAGATGGACCAGCACCACCGGAGTCTCCCTTTGAGCCTGAGAGGGAAATTAAGTAAAGATAGTTAGGGTTTTTATATTTTATTCCCTTTTTATCACCACTGTGAAAAAGCGCTTCGAAATCAAATTTATTATTATTATTATTATTATCTTAGGGCTGCTGTCCACAAATTAAGAAGGTCATTAGTTGGTGGTAAAATACACATGGCTTTTGTCACCCATTTTGTTTTTTCAAAAGCCTAACACAGTGCTGGTGTGTGGACAGTGCTGACATTTTCTTGTGTGTGTGTGTGTGTGTGTGTGTGTGTGTGTGTGTGTGTGTGTGTGTGTGTGTGTGTGTGTGTGTGTGTGTGTGTGTGTGTGTGTGTATGTGTGTCCATTATCATTCAGTGGGTTGTTGCTCACCGGGCAATCCTGGAAGTCCGGAAGCCCGGGTCCACCGTAACCTGGAAGACCTGGAGAAGACGGGAAACGGAAGTTAATTTAGTCAAAAATGTTAGGGGTGGGAATAAAAAAAAAAAAAAAAAGGTTTTAATAATAAATATTCAAATAAATATAGAATTTGTCCAATTTAATGAACGGGTGACCACAGTTTGAAAACTCAAGGTTTAATGTTTGAATTGCATGTGGTTAAGCATTGAGCTAGTTGACACCGCCCTCACTAACCTGGTCGAAATATTTCCACACTTTACTCCGTTTTGACGCCATGATTGTCGTGTAGGACTCTCCGTTAAAGTGTAACGTTACACATGTTTAAGATATTTAAAATGGCACTGTCGTATACATTTAATTAATCCATTTGATAATATGTAATCAACTTAGGCCCCCCCTCCCATAAACATAAAAAAATACAATAAATTACAATAAAAATATTCATAACTCATTCGAAAACCTGAATAATCTTGAATATTCGATCAGTCATTCCCATCCCTCAATTTTAATTTAAAGTGTAGTTTTTCTTCTTATCAGTGGTCTTACCTGGGTCTCCTTTGACTCCAGCTGGTCCTGGGATCCCGTCCCGACCCGCCTGACCCTTGTCTCCGGGTTGTCCTGGACCTCCTGATCTTCCAGACTCTCCTGGTCTACCTGGAGCTCCAGTGAGACCGGGACCACCGGAACCGCCGTCCAGACCCTTAGGACCGGGAATACCGGGAGAACCTGAGAAGAGACGGAGACAACGCATCTGTTAATGTTGCTCCGTATCAATAGCATTGAAGATATGCATTGAGTGCACTTTTTTCATGTTTTCCACATTTCAAGCAAATACAGAAAAAGAAGTACAGTCAAGTAAAGAAGTACAAAATTAAAAATTAAAAATTCATCAATATATCACAGGTTTCAGATATATACAAAACATGTCTCTGATTGGCTGAAACACCAAACAGATCATTGCAGCATTACCCATAATCCCCTCTGTTTCAGCCCTGTTTCCAAAGTGCTGATTCTCCATCTGTTACTTTAGATGAAAATAAGAAGCCCCTCCCCACGCCCCTCTGAGAGAGATTTGGTTACAAATAACTCGATGGTGCTCTAGGAGGAGATTCAGGTGATAAGGGGGGGGGGGGGGGGGTTACCTTGGTTACCTACAAAACATCGTTATGACATCATAAAGTGGGCAAAATCTAATCAGCTTCATTTTCAGACAGGTTTTTATAGAAATGGATCAAAAAGAGAGAGAATCTTTGTTCCTCAGGGGACACGTGTTTAAGTATAATAGGTGACCTTTAAAGCTTTATTCAAACTTCAGACGTACCTTGGAATCCTGGCAGTCCGGAGTCTCCTTTGGATCCTGGTCCTCCTGGTCCTCCTGGTTGACCTGAAGATCCTGGAGTTCCTTTAAGTCCTGAATTCCCCGGGAAGCCTGGCTGACCCGGTTCACCCTGTGGGACACATTTCAAAAAGACTAAAAGCTGACCTAAAATGAAGTTTAATAAAAAAAGGAAACATTGATTCCACCTTCAGATATAAAAAATAAAAACACAGAGACAACAAATTATATTAATAACAATACGTAAATAAAATGGCAGGTAAAAACGGATCAGTAAGTACAAATATAAATAAGAATATATGTAAAAATAAATAAAAACATTGTTTGGAAGTTGTTGGAACATTGCCATTTCTTATAAAAACCGTCTCCAGACCCTTTAAGAGCATATTTTACCGTCTCAAGCTTCAGAAAGAATTCCAGGTCTTTAAGCCAAACAGAGTCAAATGGGAAAGGACTAGGCGTGGGAATCACAGGCCCCCCACGATACGATACTATCGCGATACTTAAGCCACGATAGTATCGCGATTCTACGATATGCTAAGTATTGCGATACGATATATTGCAAATCCCATTGGTCGTGTCCATGCGAGTCTTCCCTTCCCGGTTAACACATGTATTTACAATGTGAATAGTTTACATACAAAAAAACATTTTGTGTTCTTTGAACCTGAAAAGGAGATTTGTGTTTGAAGGCGACTTTGCGCTATTAGCAGGAAGTCACTGTTCCCAAAGCAAAAACTTGATAAAGTACAGATATTAACAGAGATATCAACATTTAAACACGGTGATATCAAAAGATAACGTTTACATGTAAGTATTGGCGCCCCCCGAAGAGGCACAGGGTTAGTGTTAACTGTAATATAAACATGTGGTTTGTGTCTTCATTCGTTTATATACTGTATTATAACTTTGCTAACTATTTGAAGTTCACTTGTTTAATGGTATTCTAAAGTAATACTCATATGGATGTACATGTATTTGTTGTTTGTGTCTTTGTGTAGCTCTTACGTTGGCTTTTGGAGTTGGAGTGTACGACCATCTTTCCGAGGGATATGCTTCAGTTTCTATAATAAAATATCGATCCTTGGCATCCGTGTATCGATACAATATCGCCACGCGACTGTATCGATTATTTCGATACCCCTAGATAGGAAATGTCTACGGTTGAGTCCTTTACCTTAAGTCCTCCGGGTCCGGGGGGTCCGACTCCAGCAGATCCGGGTTCGCCTTTAGATCCGGGGAAGCCAGATCCTCCGTGTTGTCCTGGACCTCCGGATCGACCTGGCTGACCTGACAGACCCTTCTGTCCGGATGGTCCTGTGACATCATCAAAGTGAGACATTAGCATTTTTGAAAACAACTTTTTAGTAGACCCTTTTTTTGCTTTATCTCAATCTTTATTTATTTATATTGCACATTTAAAAACAACCGCAGTTGACCTGAAGTGCTGTAGAGGGAACAAGTACAATATAAAATAACACAATAGGAGTCAGATAAAACAATAATTAAAAACAAGATAAAAAGCACAATAACTAGAAACATATTTGTATTTCCACATTTATATCTTTTTACTTTTTAATGCTATTTTATTTCTATTTCAGAAATATTTTGGATTGTTTATTTCTAGTGTCTTAATTTCTTTTATGTACATTGCCTTGTTTTTTATGCTGCTGCAATGCAAACATTTCCCGAATTGGGATCAATAAAGTGTCTGTCCGTCTGTCCGTCTGTCCGTCCGTCCGTCCGTCCATCCATCCAACTATCTATCTATCCATCCATCCATCTATCTATCTGTCCGTCTGTCTGTCCGTCCGTCCATCCATCCATCTATCTATCCATCCATCTATCTATCTATCTGTCCGTCTGTCTGTCCGTCCGTCCATCCATCCATCTATCTATCCATCCATCTATCTATCCATCTGTATGTCTGTCTATCTGTCCGTCCGTCCGTCCGTCCGTCCGTCCATCCATCCATCCATCCAACTATCTATCTATCCATCTATCCATCCATCCATCTATCCATCCATCCATCTATCTCTCTATCCGTCTATCCATCTGTCTGTCTGTCTGTCTATCTGTCCATCCATCCATCCAACTATCTATCTATCTATCTATCCATCCATCCATCTATCCATCTGTCTGTCTATCTGTCCATCCATCCATCCAACTATCTATCTATCTATCTATCCATCCATCCATCTATCCATCCATCCATCTATCTCTCTATCCGTCTATCCATCTGTCTGTCTGTCTGTCCATCCATCTATCCATCTATCTATCCATCTATCTATCTATCTAAATACACATCCAAATGTCACGTTTAACTAGTATTAAAAGCCAGTGCAAAGAGGTGAGTTTTTAGCTGAGATTTAAATAGACTGAGCGGTTTGGATTTGTACTGGGAGGCTGTTCCTCACCTCTGACCACCTTTATAAGATAAGATAAGATGGACCTTCTGATTCAGAACTGAGTTCAAACCCACCTGGGAATCCCATTTCTCCCATGCTGCCCTTTCCTCCAGGACCTCCAGAACCACCGGGGCCTCCTGGGATGCCAGAGTCTCCCTTCGGACCTTTAGTAGAGAGGAAAACATGTTAGGTTGCTGCTATGTTCAATGTTTGTTGTTCATGTATTGTGTCTGTTAGGTAAACATTCCTATTGTCATCTTGCAATCTACTCATTTATATAAATAGTTATCACCGCAATAAACCGTATTTAATTTACATTATTTAACTGCAAACCAAATCAAATCAAAACTAATTTGATATTTAAAAAATGTTTAATCTGAAGTTATCAAAATGTATGTGTGTGTGTGTGTGTGTGTGTGTGTGTGTGTGTGTGTGTGTGTGTGTGTGTGTGTGTGTGTGTTGGGAGTTAAACGCATACCTGGTGGTCCGGGGAGTCCAGGGCGACCGTCTGATCCTGAGAGACCGGGGTCACCTGACAGACCGGGGACACCTTTCTGACCGGAGAAACCTGGTCCACCTGGAGGACAAACACAGCAATAAAGGTTATTCAAAACACCGGTGCCGGAATGATCTTAAAGTCCCCTATTGTACTGTTTTCATCAATATATCACAGCTCTCAGATATACACAGAAGCCTGTCTCTGATTGGCTGAAACACCAAACAGATCATTGCAGCATTACCCATAATCCCCTCTGTTTCAGCCCTGTTTCCAAAGTGCTGATTCTCTGTCTGTTACTTTAGATGAAAATAAGGAGCCCCTCCCCACGCCCCTCTGAGAGACATTTGGTTACAAAGAACTCAAAACCCCAGAAAGCATTGCAGCACCTATGGGCTCCCTTTTGCAGTCAATGTGAGTGAAGGTGTTTGGTTTTATCCATACCTGATAGTCCAGGGTCTCCTTTGGTTCCCTTTGTGACGGACGGGGGCAGACTAGTTCCTGGAGGTCCCGTAACGCCGTGGTCTCCTCTGTCTCCTTTTCCTCCGGGACCGCCGGGAGATCCGTCTCTTCCTGAGAATCCTGGTTCACCTGGAGAGGAGGACGGAGGATCAGAGACGTTGAGCAGGGCATCGGGATGGGTTTTTTTTTTTTTTTTTTCTTCTTGGACTTCAGTTGAGTTTCTTCTCAGGTATATGAACAACAAAACTAAGATGGCGGCCCAACAACATCATCTGGGACCCAAAGCATGTTCTGAACTGCTACCATCTAATCTGAGATTCAATAAAGTCCGACTGAAGCACCCTTTGTGTTCCAGTCGGTCCTCTCCGTGAACACAAGAGCTCAGATCCAGATCAGTTTTTTAACATGTCTTGAGAACTTGAGGGCTTAACGAAAGAGTTATGAGTAAACACCTTTAAATCCGGGCCCGCCGGGTCCTCCGGGGCCTCCTGGTCCCCCTGAGGGTCCTGGAGTTCCCATGGAGCCCATGTCTCCTTTCTGACCTGCAGGAAGTCACACAAAGGAGCAAAGAGAGCTTAGATTCAATTCAAGAATTCAAGATTCAGGGCTTTATTGTTATTTTGTAAAATAATAAAATAATAATAAAAAACATGAGAAAATAACCCATGATATTGTAGATTCACGATGTTAGCATTAGATGTTACCTGGCAGTCCGGGCAGGCCGTCGCGTCCTGGCCCTCCAAGGGGTCCCGGGGTTCCCACTTGTCCCGGGGACCCTGGGAAACCGTTACCTCCTCTCTCTCCTGGCAGACCTGGGATGTCCAGACCTGGGGGTCCGGGGTCTCCCTTCCCTCCGTTTGATCCGGGGAATCCTGAAATCATGACATCAAGATTGAATCATCTGGAAACAGGACCTGAGGCTTTAAGCAGGACAATAATTATTCTTTATGTGTTGGGGAAATCCTGAATGTCCTCGTCCAATATCAGAGTCCACATGATGACAAAGGAATCCCAACTGCAGCTGTGAACATGACAGGATGTCTGATTACCTAGAAGAGCATCAGGACTGTTTGAGGCATGTGATAGCTATGTGACTAACATGATGACTCAGCCTCTATGGAGAGAGACATCTATATATATATGATATGCCTGGACGCTGCAATCATGTTGCGCACTACCCGTGCTGAGTGTGCTGACTTCTCGTACAATGTCCCGCTGTCTGCTTCCTGCATCAAGTCAAGTGCTCGGCGCAGTTGTCGGCGAAATGTCGCTCCTCTGTTTTCATTGAAACAGCTCCTTATATCCGTTAGCGCAGCTAGCTAGCACCAGATGCTAACAACAACAATACACGTAAGGTGTACCCGTTCTCTCTCTCTCTCGCTCGCTCGGGCCACACACACACACCCCCCCCTCCCGGTCCTCCCGATGGCCAGTCGGTGCCTGCCGGTGAGCGTGGAAGTGTGGTCTGCCACAAGCGGGCGGCAGGAGCGTGGCTGTCAGCAGCATCAGCTTGTAGATGGTATTTTAAACTCGATGTGCTCTGAAACTACGGGGCGGCCGAGGGCAAAAAATGCACATGCGTTAATTAAAATAATTAGTGGCGTTAATTTGTTAGCGTTATTAACGCGTTAACGCAAAATTTTGAGAAAAAGTCAAAATTTTGAGAAAAAGTCAAAATTTTGAGAAAAAGTCAACAATTTGAGAAAATGTCAACATTTCGAGAAAAAGTCCGAATTTTTTGAAAAGTCCGAATTGTTTTCAGAATTTTGAGATCTAGAGAAAAAGTCAGAATTTTGACACTTAGAGTAAAAGTCAGTATTTTTTACATGACAGGATGTATGATTACCAACAAGAACTGGTATTCCTCCATCTAGTGACTGTGTAACTCCCTCTCTTGGATATCAGCATGTGAAGGACACTGCTCAGGAACTAATTGATGCTCTGTATGTGATGACTACTTTCATTCTTGAGAGGATAATAAATACATGTATCCTGATTATTGAAGCTGAAGCCGGTGACGAGTGATATTTTTCTAACATTATGTTTCTGACCTGGTGATCCCATTGGTCCGGAGGGTCCGGGGGGGCCGGGCTGCCCCAGAGAGCCCGTGGTGGGGGATCCAGATGGGCCGCGAGCTCCAGGTATTCCAGGTGTTCCAGGGTCACCTGCACAGAGACAGGACAGAACATCAGCTTGGTGTATGCTTGGAGAGGTCAAAGCAATATGTCACAAATAATATTAATATTGCAATATGAGGCGAGATATTTATTTGATATGAGATATGATAAGATACTAAAATACTGTACAGTGACGAGCAGTATTTAGTATGTTGGTATGATATGGTAATATCATTTCTTTGAAAAGCGCCAACGATTAACCCTTGATTTTCTCCATATGGCTCTGTTGGCTTTAATACATTGTATGCTTTGGCGTGTGTAAAAAGCATTAAACTACAAAATACCTTTGGATCCAGTACCGCCATCAGATCCAGATCTTCCAGGAGAGCCGGGGCCTCCAGAGAAGCCGGGGTCTCCCTTTACTCCGGTGAAGCCTTTAGATCCAGAGACTCCTGGGAGACCGGGGGGGCCGGGGAGACCAAAACCAGGCTCACCCTGTCACACACACACAGGCGGAAATGTGTTAATTACATGCAAAGTATATCAAGTTCAAGGTTCAAGATTCAAAGCTTTTATTGTACATACAGTAGCCACAGCGTAGTTATGCCAATGAAACCCTGAGGGCACAGGCTGATGATATATGAGATACTTTGTGATGGATGATTACTTTTTATTGTTAATGTTTTTGAATTTCTTGATATCTAACATGACCAATATTTTATTAGTCCATTTATTGAACATGTTGGAAAAAATAAATAAAAATAATAATAATAATAATAATAGTTGTTATTATTATAATAATAATTATAACAAAGAGAAGAAAAATGAAAAAGACGTTCAAGGTATATAATATATATATATAAAAAAAGAAAGAAATCTCAAATAGTTTCTGTCATGTTCAAAAGGCGAAGCATAACAACTTTCTGGCCCCCTTCTAGCTGACATTGTTCAAGAGAATAAAAGATTAGGTCATCTTCATCCGTGATATTATATAACACACTACAGGAGAGGGATACCCCAGAAAGTCTAATATGGACCCCTTTAAAACATGATGTTTAGGCTTTTGTACAATAGCTATCATGGTGTTATTGTTTTGGATCTCACTTCCTGGAAATGTCTTGACCTAACTAAAGATTTTAAATGTTTTTGTTTCTCATTAATAAAGCACTTCATCCATCAATCTAACTAACTCTCAGTCGACATACCTTAGATCCAGGGAATCCAGGCTGACCAGGAAGTCCGTCCACTCCGGGTCTTCCTGGTCCCTGCTGAAGGTCCGTTCTGACCGGGAATACCTGGGAATCCTGGAGGGGGAAAAGGGAATTGTGAGGATTTGACTGTATATACTGCTGCTGGCTATCTCTACCTATACTAATATATGATAGTGTATTTGTAGCTGACGCTCGAAGTGCCCTTATGTATTGTTTTGTATTTTTGAAGAGTGCCTAATGTATGCTGCAGAATATTATCATCTGATATTTAAGAAGTGTTACATTTGAAATGGCAGAAAGTCTTGTTGCAATTTCCAGATATTAAAATAGGTCCCTTGAGTTTCTCTGGTAATTATCAATAGTAGCAGTTAAGTGAATACTGTTCAAACAATACCTGTGTTTGTGTTTTATATTGATTTCTCTGTTTTATCCTTTCATAAAGGTGAGGACTAAAATGGCTATAAACATTCTGGGCTGGTTGGAGTAAACAGGGTTGTATTGCTCTGTGGGGGAGGTGTAGGTAGTATGCAGGACAGGGTGCTGGGTGGATGAGAGTATATTCTGCTTAAGATCTCTAGCATGTCATGTTTCAGGGAAGTCTACATATCTTGAATAGTATATGTGTGGGTTTAATTACTTTGTATTAATAATAAGCAGTCTGTGTAACCAGAAGTTGGAGATATGAGAGATGAAATCTTTGTGTTATCTTTGGAAGCAAGGAAATATCCTTTAAGACACATCTGAGGTCTCTGGAATGTGGGGGGTGTGTGTGTGTGGAGGCTGAGTAAACTCCACCCCTTCCTGTTGGTGTTGGTATGAAAGAAGCTGTTCATCCTTTTGTTCTGCCTCTCTTCTCGCGCTGCTCAGACCGGAGGGTCTTGCAGCACGTGAATCAGGGCAGGAGTGGGCCTACTCTTTACATTACGGATATGATATGATATGATATGGCTTTATATGGTATGGTAATGTATTATATTGTATTGCATTATTACCTTTTATGATTAAAACAGATTTTTGTTTAACCCTCGTCCTGGTTGTTTTGAGTGTTCCTTCTTTTAAAGCAAACTCATAGGAACGGCGCGGAGAAGTGCTATCTACTCCTTCAATGCTTGAAATTTGTTGTATTTCGTTAAAAATTATAAGAGTTATCTTTCCGGAAGTCATGTGACCTCTAGCCCCGGATGTTTACATTGTGTTAGTGAGAGAGTGAGAGACACCAGCCACCCTGCGGAGAAAACCCATCTCGGCCGCTTGTATCCGCGATCTCGTTCTTTTGGTCATGACCCATCCTTCATGACCATAGGTGAGGGTAGGAACCAAAATGGCCCGGTAGACAGAGAGCTGTGCCTTCTGGCTCAGCTCCGTTTTCGTCACAACGGTGCGGTAAAGCGACTGCAGTACCGCTCCCGCTGCTCCGATTCTCCGGCCCATCTCACATGTAATGTAACCAAAGCTACCAAAATGTAGCAAAATCAAAATATAAAGTTGCATGATATATATAAATACTCAAGAGAAGTACCTTGAAATGGTACTTAAGTACAGTACTTGAGTAAATATACTTCATAGGTGTCCTATGGTCATTACCATCATTACAGAACACTCACTGCTATATAACATGTGCAATATTATCATTATTAATAATGTGCTATGATAACGTGGAATTACGTATCTGCCACTACGTTTTTTTGCACTACTGATTAATATTTACATTCATCATGTGACCGTCTATGTATCCTGTAGATATTGAATTGCTCTTTTTACTGCAGTGTATAGTATTATTGTTATGCTGCTGTTTTTATTGTATTTTTGTAACTCTGGCACAACAATTTCCTTCGGGATAAATAAAGTCTTATCTAATCTTATCTTACCTTTTACTCCTGGGGGTCCCGGGAGTCCGATGCCAGGATGTCCGGGGTCTCCCTTCATTCCCGGTAATCCCGGGAAACCGTTCTGTCCGGGCCCACCGGGGTTACCTGCAGATCAAACAACAGAAACACGAGTCAAAACCTGAATGCATGAAAGCAGATTTAAAATGTTTCATTGTTTTATTGGCCCTTAATGGTCTTGGTCCTAGCTGTTTACAAACAAACAAACAAACACACAAACAAAAGGGGCAAATAATAAAGTAAAACATTTTAATAAAATCTTCTTATTCTTCTGTACAATAACAGTTGTGTACCTGGTGATCCGGACGATCCTAGAGAGCCGTCCAGTCCTGGTGACCCTGATGATCCTTTCTCTGCAATCGCTAGACCGGGTTCACCTTTAGTACCTGAGAGGAGAGAGGAAGCAAGGCAAGTGCTATAAAGAGATATCTGTACAACAAACTGGTACTTCATATTACACGAGTATGAATATAATGCAATACCCTACAGGGTAACTTGGAGAGGGTCCGAGTCTGACCCTTGTCATTTAACTACAGGGGTCCCTCAGGGCTCTGTTCTTGGTCCCCTCCTCTTCTCTCTGTACACAAACTCGCTCGGATCAGTCATTAGCCCGCATGGTTTTTCATACCACTGCTACGCTGACGACACCCAATTAATTCTGTCCTTTCCCCGCTCAGAAACCCAGGTTGTCCCACTCTTGACCTAACAATTAACATCGGCCCCTCTGTTGTTTCCCCGACTCAGACTGCAAAGAATCTGGGTGTGATCCTAGATAACAACCTGTCCTTCACCGCAAACATCGCTGCTACAACCCGCTGCTGCAGATACACGCTTTACAACATCAGGAGGATGCGTCCCCAGCTGACCCAGAAAGCCACGCAGGTTCTGGTCCAGGCTCTCGTCACCTCACGCCTAGACTACTGCAACTCCCTCCTGGCTGGTCTACCTGCATGTGCCATCCGACCTCTGCAGCTCATCCAGAATGCAGCGGCTCCTCTGGTCTTCAACCTTCCTAAATTTTCCCACACCACTCCGCTCCTCCGCTCCCTCCACTGGCTTCCGGTAACTGCTAGAATCCACTTCAAGACACTGGTGCTTGCGTACCATGCTGCGAATGGATCTGGCCCTTCCTACATCCAGGACATGGTTAAACCGCACACCCCAGCACGTGCACTCCGCTCTGCATCAACCAAACGGCTCGCTGCACCCTCACTGCGAGGGGGACCCAAGTTCCCATCAGCAGAAACACGTGGGTTTGCTATCCTGGCTCCAAGATGGTGGAATGAGCTCCCATTGACATCAGGACCGCAGAAAGCTCACACACCTTCCGGCGCTGACTGAAAACTCATCTCTTTCGACTCCACTTCGAGCAATAACATTACTAACAAAGCACTTATATACTAATAAAGGACTGTCTTATCTAAAGCCAGTTGAGTAGCACTTGAAATGCTTGGCTCTATGAAGCCTGATGTACTTTATGATTCTGTTTTCTTCAAGTTTGTATCTGCTTGGTCGAATGTACTTCGCTTTGGATAAAAGCGCCAGCTAAATGCAATGTAATGTATGAATAGTCCTATGGGAAGTCTAGCAGTGATTTTTCCACGATCTAACAGGCTTTTACTTGTTTAGCTTTCTCTGCTTTTATTTTAAAAAGTCTAGAGGAGATAAACAACTTCCTGTGATCCTTCCAAATGTCCCATAATGTTAAGAGTCTTGTCAGTTTCACTGGCCTATCGAACTATAGATATGGATTCATTGTCTTTTCCTGGTCTGAGAAACACTTTTCCTAAACTCACAGTATAAGAAGTGTTTTACCTTTTAATAAAACAAATAAACGATGTCCTCTTAATACAATAGTATTTCTTTCTATAATGTATTTATTTTTGGGATTTCTTTAGTTATTTATTTTTCATTTTTTCCTTTGACGTAATTTATGTATTTATACTATTTATTATTTGATTGCATGTAGGGAAAATGTGTTCTGTGTTTGGGATAAGTGGAAAAAAGTGGGTACATATTGGTATCATGCTTCTTCTTCATTGTGTTACCCTGTGAAAATGTAAGAAACATATAAAAAAAAAAACAATAAGTACATTTTTAAATTAAACTTACCGGGGGCACCGGGCCCTCCAGATCTTCCGGAGACTCCTTGGACACCTTTGTCTCCTGTAGACCCTTGAGGTCCGAAGCCCGGGGCCCCGCCAGGACCTCTGTCTCCTGGGTTACCAGAGGGACCTGAGTCACCAGGGGGTCCTCGCTCTCCTTTCACCAGCAGGGAACCCTGTCCAACACAGAGAAGTTAAACAACCATCAACTTATGAATCTTCTTCCCGTTCCAGATCCGCGAAGCTATTTCCGTTGACTCCTTCAAAAGCAAACTGAAAACCCATCTCTTCGCATCCGTCTTCCTTGTGAACTAATTTCCACCTAGTTTCAGCTCATCATTACCATCACTTCAGTCACATGCTTTTATCACATGGCAATACTTATGTTGATGTATAATGTTGTATAATGAATTTATAATTGTTATGCTATGACGTTTGCATTTGCTTTTGTTTGCTTTGGAGGCATTGTTTATGATTTGGGGCTATAATACATTTTGATTTGATTTGATTTGATTAAAACCTGTTTAGCCCTAACTACACTTCTAAAAGGGGAACATTAATAATCTTTTTTCTCAAAGCAATGATGAACCTGTGAGTTGGATGTAGAAGAGTCAGAATCAATATAGGTGTTTTTTATTTTAAAGTAAATTCAGATTGAACATAGTAAAAAAGTTTAAATTATTGTGTCCGTCCAAAAAGCAAAAACATTACTTATAGTTAAAACCACCCTTGAATGATGGGATGGTAGACTCAAAGCTTCAGGAATCCAAAGTACAACATAATATAATAAGTACCCTGTATCAAGATTGATGCAAAACAAGTCAAATTTGACCTTGTTAGAGAGATTTAGCACAAAAAAACACCTCTGGGGTCATTTGGGTGGATTTGACCTATCTCTGGCCCCCATTGGTCGATTTTGATGATTGACATCTCTTTTTAACCGCTAGAGCCAATGGAATCGAGGGGAGGTTCCACATACACACACACGTTACCAAATAAGGAGTGAGTGTGACGTGTAGCCAAAACCGGAGCTGCGACACACTCTGGTGGCTACCATTAGCAGCTAATATTTATTCTCCGATTTTTGCCTAAAAATTGAATTATGGATTATCAATAATTTTTTCAAAGTGACAGACAGATTGCTATAACCTATGGATTAACCTTCAGCTGCGTTTATTCTCGCTTTAATGCCATTGAACACGACTTTTGATCAGAATAACAGCTAAGGTGAGCATATCTCCGTGTTTTGCTACCTAAAGCTACGTCGTGTGTTGTCTGTATTGTAAAATAAAACCCTCTCTCTTTTCCTCCATACCCAAATCTCTAAAAACGGGGGTACAACGGAGCTGATCCAGATTTCCGTCCGAAATGACGTAATATCGTCGGCGGACCCACAGCACTTTCAGAAACGTTGCTATCAGAAACAATGCCCGACTGTTTTGGACGTAATATGGTCGGTGTTTACATTAGCATCGCTAACACTCAGAGCTAACCTGTGCTGGAGAGCATGTGTGTGAAGAAGCAGGAAGTAGAAAGGAACTCACCTTGTGGTGTAACCGGCAAGAGAGAAAGCTTTGAGCTCCAGACTGTTTCAGAGAGATTCCTTGATCTAATAATCATTAGATAAATTCATCACCGCAGCATTTTAGACAGTATCTGCCAGGTCCCGCATGAGCCGGCATAAGCTCCGCCCCCTCTTATTTATTTTTTTCTTTCAGTTAAAAAAAAAAAGAAGCTTTATTTTTTTATTTTGCCTTTATTTATAGAGGTGAAAATCTCATTGAGACACAGGGTCTCATTCTCAAGAGAGACCTGTTTATACCCAGAATCAGCACTTTTGAAACAGGAAGTGAAATGGAGGGATACGAGGCATGGCTAGAACGGGTGATCTGTTTGGTATTTTGACCAAAACACTTCATAGACATGGTTTTCATATATCTATATAGCATGATAGGTGACCTTTAATGTTTTTCAGCGACTGCTTTTCTTTTTATGTTCCAACAAGAACCCTTAGATCCTCCCCCTGCTTTGAGAAACCCCAAGGGTCTTACACAAGAGATCTGGGGATCTTAGAACAGCAAACTCCCTTGAAATGTTTCCAATGGCTTTTAATTTGGGTTAACTTTCAATTCTCGCTATAGTATCATCGTTCATGTTTTACTGTATTTTTTCAGTTTCGCTTTTATTTTACATTTTTAATTTTCTTTTTAATTTGTTTTATTTTAACCTATTTTAATTCCTCGTCAGTTTTACTTCAAGGGAATTTCATGAGGATCACTGTAGATGTTTTATCTTTATATCGATATTTATTTTCATAGTGTTGTTGTGTTTTCATCTTGCTCTGTAAAGCTTGAAAGGTGCTATACAAATAAAGTGTATTATCATTATTATATCATGGATGGACGGGTCTAATTGCTGGAGGGAAAGTCGCCTACCGGAGTTCCTTTGGCTCGAATTGTATTTGTAAAGCACCTTTTATAGCTAAAACGTAATCCCAAAGTGCTGCAAGGGGTGTAATATAAAAAAGAAACACAAGTTTAATCAAAGGTTTTTTTTAAATAAAGGTTTTTAGGCCCTACCGGAGTTCCTTTGGCTCCTGGGTTTCCGGGTTGTCCATCGCGACCGAGTCGACCGTCCAAACCGGGAAGACCGGGAGATCCGGGGAATCCGCTGTCTCCCTTGTCTCCCCGCCCACCGCTCACCGTGACGGCGTCTCCGGGGTCTCCCTTCTGTCCGGGGAAACCTGGAGAACCCTGAGAACCGGAGGGACCCTGAGGAGAGGACCAGAAAGAGACAGTTTTTATTCAGTGAAACCCAGAGGAGACCTACAGTAACCATGGACGATAAAAGACTACTGTTGAACTTTTTTAATCTCAGCTAAAAACTCTTCGCACTGGCTTTTAAACTACCGTACTTTTCGGACTATAAGCCGCAACTTTTTCCCCCATTTTTTCAGTACAGCTAACGGCCACTAGGGAACCTCCTCAATCTATGGATTCTACAGGTAAAATTAACCACCTTTAACACTACGGGCTCTATGACCGGTCCGCGCCCGCCACCTCTAAGCGGCGGGCTCCAGCAGGAAAAGCTGGAGGCCGGAAAAGAGTGAGACGGGTAGCGCGCCAAAGTGAAAGTGGAACCGAGAGACAGAACGAGAGCAAGACAGACGGACCATTTAGCTGCTGCGGCTCATATGCAGGTGCGCTTTATAGTCCGGAAAGTACGGTAGTTGAACATTACATTTTTACATTTGAATGTGTTTGTATACGTTTTCTAGTTATTGTGCTTTTTATCATATTATTGTTTTATTATTTTACTCCTATAGTGTTATTTTATATTGTATGTATTCCCTGTACAGCACTTTAGTCAACTGAGGCTGATTTAAATGTGCTATATAAATAAATAAAGATTGAGATTGAGATTCCCACGGCAGAAGCCTAGTGTAAAAGCTGGTTGTATTGGACTTGATGTACTTGTACACTTTTCATACATGTGACAAATGGGCCCTTAACTTTCAAACAGTCTCCATAGGTATTTTTAAACAACTTCTAAATTATTACATTTTGTATTTGTAGTATTTGCATTTATAAATTGTCAACCCGGTGAAACCACTGAAGAAGAGAAAGTAAAAAGGTACTAACAGCGGGTCCAGAGGAGCCTGGAGATCCTGGGTATCCTCGGTCTCCTTTGACTCCTGGACCTCCGGGACCTCCTGTTGGAGGAGAGGCAACGGATATTAACAACACAGTACCTTCAAACCTAAGCAAGTCCAAAGATTTCTCCATGACGCAGGGGTGTCCAAACTTTTTTCACCGAGGGCCACATACAGAAAAACATACGAAGGGCTGGGCCACTCGCTGGAGGTATACCGCCTCATAAGTTCAGTTAGAAGTAGGTCAATTATGCTCGATACTTGAAAATGCCTTAAGAGAAAAACAGCCTATATCAAAGGAACCCGCTTACTTCCGGGTTTGAGGACGCATCACTGGGGCACTCTAGTAAGTTTCATTTATTTTGTTGGCAGCTCAGTCGCTCAAAACAGAAGCCTCAGGAAATACGAAGGGGCTTTTTCAAGCTCGTTAGGTAAATACTTTATTGGGCCTTTTTTCTTATCACTAAGATGTTTTAGAAAATGTTCCCAACTTGAATTGACTGAATTTAGTTGAAAAGTGGGCGTGTTATATTACAGTAACGCATGAATACTACGGTGAAATATACGTTTACATACATATTTAAGAAGTACAATATAAGAGTTTCATTCGTGGGCCGTATTCCATTATACTTTTTTTTATTTGCTGAGGGCCGAATCAAAATGGCCCCCGGACCATAGTTTGGACACCCCTGACATAAAGCAATGCATGATGGGAGTAGAAAGTGAAGAGGTGTTACCGGGGAATCCGGGCTGTCCGGCGGGTCCTTGGGGTCCTGGGATGCCATTGGTTCCTCCAAAGCAGTTCACACACGTCTCGCCCTTATCACCTGGAAGAGCAAACCCTCACAGGTCAGTGCCTATTGAAGTATGAATGCTTGTTGTCTTCTCCTGAATGTTGTACGTCTCTTGTTTGTTTTAAAAAAATCTCATTGTACCTCTATAAAGACAATAAAGGATTCTATATTCTATAGTGTGATAAAGAATTACATTACATCACGTTTTTCATCCAAAGCGACTTACATCTGTGACCATCAGACATTTGAACTCCTCTCTTGAAAGTCAATATGCCGGATCTTCACTTCTTATGTTTGTATAATAATGTATTATTTTAATTTTATTTGTGTTGACTGCAGGAGGGAGGGATAGAGCTGCTGCCCCTCTGATTGGTCGATGCTTATTTCCCCACTGTGCCAATTTTAATTTGGAGGACTTAAATGTAAATTGTTAGACGCTGTAAAAATCTACATAACTCAACTTTGAAGTATTGCTTCATTGCTCTGACGCCCTTTCTAGGATAAGATAAGAGGGACCTTGATTAATCTGATAGCAGCAACAGAAGGAAACACAGATAGTACGCATGGAATATACACGGGAATAATACGAATAAAAGTACAAATACAAAATTAATGAAAGAAGAATACGAATACAATAAAATATATATACATTTAAATATGTGTCAACTACTAATACCTGATTCTGATTCTGATCATTAAATCCACCAAACACCGGTGCCTCTCACCTTTCTGTCCAGACCCTCCGGGGAACCCTCTCTCCCCCTGGACTCCTGGGCGTCCGGGCTCTCCGGCAACGCAGTTTTGTTGACCCGAGGAGAATCCTGGAGGTCCGGGAAGTCCCGGAGCTCCCTGACCCCCGGTGGACCCGGTTCGTCCTGGGGGTCCCGGCAGAGAAAGACCGGTAACGCCAGCATCTCCCTTCAGACCTTTCTCTCCCTGGAAGCCTGGAGGTCCTGAGACGCCTCCACCCCCAGTAGCTGAGAGTCCTGGGGCTCCTTGAGGGCCCGATAAACCTGCGGAGGACAGGAGGGAACGGCTTTAATCCGAAATATATATTTAAAAGTGTTGGGGAAATAGTGAATGCCCTCGTCCGATATGAGAGTAGCATGCTAACAAAGATATCCCAACTGTAGCTGTGGACATGACAGGATGTCTGATGACCTAGAAGAGCATCAGGACTGTTTGAGGCAGATGATAGCTATGTGACTAACATGATGATTCAGCCTCTATGGAGAGAGACATCAAGCATGCTCATTTCTGACGTGGAGCTAATCTGAAGTAAACATTGAAGACTACTTTCTATTCCTGCAGTACAAAATACAATATCTGCCTCTGAAATGTAGCCAACCAACTAAATATATTGTAATACATTTGAATGTGTGTGTGTGTGTGTGTGTGTGTGTGTGTGTGTGTGTGTGTGTGTGTGTGTGTGTTTACCTCCTGGTCCTCTCTCTCCTTTGTATCCAGGTGATCCGGGGTAGCCGGGCTCACCTTTAGGGCCGACCTGCCCACCCCCCGTCTGCGAGCCGATCACCTGGTGGGACGAAGAGACATTACACACGTTTAGAAGAAAAGCAGGAACTCTCACAGGCTTCTTGTTTGACTTATAAAAAGGTATTTATTCCAATGTATTAATAAATAATTCAAATAAAGTAATAATGAAGAATGATATTAATATTTAGAAGTAATCAAATGGAGTCAAGGTGAGACAGAGGGATATCTTGCCACCATTTACCACCAAAAATAAAACTATTTTACTATGTTTTCTGAATTCTAAATGACAGAGCTACTTTTGGATCAACATCAGAGACACTGGATAATAATATTGTTTTTTTTTATTATCAAAAACATACATTTCTTTAATATAATAATATAATATAAAAGACAAGAAAATCTTTATACAGAAATGTCTCCACCTAGTGGTCAGAAATGTGCAGTGCATCAAGAAGCCACTTTTGAACTGTTATATACACTGGATAATAATATTGTTGTTTTTTTATTATCAAAAACATACATTTCTTTAATATAATAATATAATATAAAAGACAAGAAAATCTTTATACAGAGAAATGTCTCCGCTTAGTGGTCAGAAATGTGTAGTGCACCAAGAAGCCACTTCTGAACTGTTCGTTGATAAAGACCTGCAGAAGCTTTTCAAAGTGGATCTAAGATAAGGAAATTAAGTTAAGATCGTTTTAATGGACAAAAGGTAGAACACATACCACGCCTGGTGGGCCTGGGTATCCACGATCACCTTTGAAACCCTAAAAAGAAAGAAAGACGGGGACATTATTCAAACAATAATGACAACACGACTTTTACATTTTATTTTATGATTTGAATATAGTTTTTATAGTTGTAGAAAACCTACCGTCTCCCCATCCCTTCCTGGAGGCCCTGGCTGGCCTGAGTCTCCTTTACCTCCCTGATGAAGGAATAAAGAAAGTTAGAAATACAAATGAGAGATTTTTTTTAAAAAGAGTTATGAATCGTCTTGTTTGTTGGTAATACTCACGGGGAAGCCTGAACCACCGGGGTCGCCAGTCTTTGCCGTTTTTGCCCTGCGGATAAAAGAAAATGGTGATCAGAATTGAGGTCAAGAAAAGACATTTAGGTTCTCTATGAACTTGAATACAATTTGAAAGGTTAGCCATGCTTAGTTTAGACTTGACCACGTGAAGATATGTTTGGAAATGCAGCTACTCGTTCAGTAAAAGGTTGATTGTTAACGCTTCACCAGTCCAATGAAATCGGACACCATTTTGAATGAATATGTCTGTATAAGATCTGTAATGGTAGCTTCCTTTTGGCTGCATCCCGCTGCTTGTTTCAAGAGTTCAGATTCTTTAGTGTGTCTTTGTGGAATTAATAATTATACGAGTATGGACATGTTTTACTCTTTTGGCGCACACTTATAGGAAGAGGAATTCTTGCTGCTTTTAGACGATTCAGTTCTCTGAAGCATACTGACATCTTTAGAAGAAAGTGTAACTGTATGAAAAGGCTGGGGTTGGACATACAGAAGTGATGGGAAATACTTGTCCTCATAATAAGTCAGAATGAGATCTGTTTTTGTGTGAAGTGTACTCACTCGTTTGCCTGCATCTCCTGCTTCTCCCTTGCCTCCCTTCTGGCCTCCTGAGGGACCCTAACATCAGAAACATGGCTGTTAGAAGAACCCGGGAGTTTCATGTTGACATATATTCTTATAATGTTCATCTAACATGTTTTATATATCGATATACAACAGATACTTACAGGGGCTCCTGGATATCCTGGATCACCTTGAAGACCTTGAAGACCGGGGTCTCCCTGCAGACAAAAGGATCAAACGTTTCAATATAACCGCTCCAAGAAACATTGTCAGGGAAATAAGACTTTAAAAAAACTACATTTTGTACAATCAGAAACAGATTTCTAGGTTTTATGCATAATCCACTACGGTGAGAGAAAAAAATCAAAAAAAAATCATCAAAAAACATTTGTAAAAATGCTTAATAAATTAAGCAAGAATAAACATAAATTAAACGGTACGAATACAATTTAAATATATTACATTTATATATATCCATTATTCAATTGACCATCCCACAATGAATTGCCCATACATAATGTATTGACCTCCCACACAGAGGAAAAAGTAGGAGCAACAGGTGTAATACATATCTGCTGCCATCCAGGGGCTGTAGTGAAGTAGCAGCCCCTAGCAGTTTGTAAAGGACTTGTAAGGACACTTATCTTAAAAATAATCTGTGTCGATATTGTTTTTTGTTTGTTTTTCTGATGGAAACATTTATTGGCATTACTAAAGTCTCTTACATAAATTAGGCTAGTTTGTGCTTTGGCTGCCATTTTGTGTCCTTCCAACTATTTAACTTTGCATTTTCTTCGATGTCACTGCTCAGATCCTCTCTAAGAAAGCTCTCGCCGCAGCTGAAGAGAAACACGTTCGTCTGAGAAACTGATCCAAAGGAATACATGTTTTGTGTGGATAATGCCGCGTCGGCGTCTCTGGCTGTATTAACTTATCTCCTCTCTGGATCTCCGTCTCCGGAGGTCTCTTCTGTTCTCCCACTTGTCCGGAGGACCAGCAGGGCCTGCCAGACCTGGTTCACCCTGTGAGTCACACACACACACACACACACACACACACCACACACACACACACACACACACACACACACACTACACACACACAACACACACACACACAACACACACACACACACACACACACACACACACACACACTTTTAGCTTTAGCTTTAAAAGGATGCTAATCAAACTGTACTCTTGAAACATTAAATAACCTTCTCTCCTTTGGGGCCTTGGAAGTTCAACCCCATGTTTCCCTATCGGAGAAAGCAGGTTATCAGTTCATAATACTTAATGAAAAATAAGTGTATTGGAGAAAAATGCATAAGCTTTGTAAAGTCCTATTTGATTGGCTTTGACTCACCTTTGGTCCGGGACTGCCGGGAGGACCTGAAGGACCCTAGAAACAAACCAAGAAAAACTATCTCAGTTCAACAACCGGAATAATTCAACGCTAAAAAAAACAAACATGAAATATAGAAATGTAGACGGTGGTATTTGCTTTGCCGCGGCCTTCTTACGTCAGGACCTCTGTGTCCTTGTGGGCCGAGTGGGCCTTGCAAAACCGGGTGGTCCAGAACTTCCCTGTGTCAAAAACATCCACGACAAAATGTCATTCATAAAAACATACTTTTGTGTATCGAGGAGTTGAATTTCAAGTGAGGACCAAATCCGGATGAATGTGTTATAGTACTCACAGGAACTCCTGGTAGTCCGGGCAGTCCCACTGAACCTTTCTCTCCAAAACGATTGGTGGAGATCACATCACCCGGGTCGCCCTGTGGAGGAAAGCACAACCAGGGGGAACTGTGAGACGTGAACTGTGAGACGTGACGTGAACGTGAACTAATCAAAAGCACCATCGTGTGGCAGGAAAGCAACTATCCAAAAGGACACTTTTGAAAAGGAAAGGCTGATATCCTGCTGATGTTCAGGTTCATTCACATAACACGGTACACCTGGAGTACTGCCATTTTTATCGCTATCTCCGACTTTTATTTTTGTACTCTATTTTATATTTTATTTTTTGATTTCTTATTATTATTATTACAATTATTTGTCTTTTATTATCTCAAAGCGTATCAGTATCCCTTGTTGTGAAGCACTTCGAGATTTGTCTTGGCAGATGAGAAGCGCTATATAAATTAAATATATTATTATTATTAACACACTGCGGGAAAGGGAAACCCCCCCAAAGGCATGCAAATAAAAAACCCGCCCGCTCTGACGGACCGGTGAGTCAGACCGAACACACGTAGCTATTGTATCTACCTCTGGAACAAGCTACACTGGTTATACGCATGTTTATTCTTCACTGTCGTCACTTATTACCGGATTAGCGAGCTGCATGACACGATACAGAAGAGGGAGATGAAAGTTAATGTGAACTTTTGAATAATGCACTTCATCTACTATACGTGTTTGAATGTAATGATGATGTTTGTGGAATCATTTATTGAAAAATGAATCTGAACTTTTCGATCTGTCACGATTATAAAGAAGCAATATAAAAATGACTCATACTGGTCATAGTCCGGTAATTACCTGCTAACGGAAACTCTGCTACACAATTCTTATTCTTATGTCCGGTAACTTTCGAATATGTCCGGTCAAATCAATTATTTCCGGACACTTGACCGGCAAGATAAAATCCTAGCAAACCCTGCTCCACAGGTGTTTCAGTTACTTATAGCTAGAAGCTCTGATTTCACACACCAATCAGAAATGCTTAAAGTCGAAGGGAGCACTGACCTTTATCCCCGGCAGACCAGGTACACCCTGAGAGAGGAAAGCGAACATGTTAAGGAAGAACAATGTTTTTTTAATAATGTAATAAACACTTTTTCGTGAATGCTGCAAACTCACCGGCTGCCCCTGCTGACCGAGGATTCCTCCAATGCCTGGGAAACCCCTGTCGCCCTGCAGAGAAGAACAACACATTCAACACACAGCTGATTTCATCTGTAGTTAATGTTGTGTTTTATATCATTTAAGTGTGTTGTTTTAACTTTTCATGCATCTTTACTCAAGAAAAGCTCTATAAAGATGATGCATTATTATAATTATTTATCTGTCAAAATATAGAGAAAGCTAATGAGTGGACCATGATTTAGTAAGATAAGTCGAAGCTCATAAAAGGTTTAATTTATGGCATTCAAGAGGCTTTGGCATCTTGAGAATAGCATTTTGGTTTACGGCCATCAAGCACTGGAATACTCCTCCAGGTGAACTTAAAACCTGTACTGATTTTAACTCGTTTTCCTATGGTGCAAAAAAATGATATTAAGCAACCAGTCATGCCAACATTAATTACACTGTAATCTGAGTTTATTAAATTTGAACTGTATTGTCATACTATATCTTAGATATTTGATTTAAGTGTACTAAGTGTTATTTCGTAACCTGAATTTAAATCAGGCGTTGTAATTATTTGAGTGACCGAGATCATGTAAGTGTATCTCAAGTGTACTATATATGTATTAATTTATTGAGCTGAACTTAAATCAGGTTTTAAAATGGTTTGACTGATAGATATTAAGCAATGTTATTGTTTGTTTATTGATTGTATGAACCTGCCTGAGGACCACAGATGGAAATTAGCTATAATCTGGCATCTCTTCTCTTTGCTGAGATTAATGTTTTGTATGCATGGTCCTTCTATAAATAAATACAAACAAATTCTGAATAATTCTGGGGGAAATATAACCACATATAATAGTAATTAAAGCAAGCACAAAGAAATTATGATACAAACGTATGTTATTAAAAATATATCAGAAGCATCATCAGTCTGATAAACAATGATCCAATTTATCCTAAATTTCAGACATAAAAGTGTTTTGGGAATTGCTTTATTTTAAACTATTGATCGGGTACCTTTGTCCCGTTGCAGCCCGCAATTCCTCTCGGTCCTGGAGGTCCATCCTGGCCGGGCAGACCCTGAGGAAACACAAAGTAAACAGGAAGTCACATCTCACATACTTCCTGGGTTTAAGATTTAAAATATTTTTTTGTTCAAATCAACCAGTCACTACTCAAAGGAAAGATTATATGTAATTTCCATGTCATAAAAATTAGTAATATCAAATTGAATTGATTGTAAACATATAATTTTATAAATGGTACATTTATTTATTTTCTAGTTATTTATATAATGATTTTTTTTACCCAAAACTATGTGTTTTAAAATTGTAATATATCACTTTTAATCGATATATTTGATTATCTGTTCTATTATGTTTTGGCAATTTTTCAATGAAGAAAAGAAAAAAAAGCGATGTTAAATTATTCCTGGGGATTTAAGACGCGTTAAACTACTTAACAACTACTTTTAATAACTTATATTACGAAAAAGCATTAATTGTTGATTAACTTAAGTCATGCTAAACGTTTTGCTAAATGGAACAAATACCATATGTTTAAATGTAATGCACCACCCGGCGGGGACGTAGAGTGACGCAAATCAAACACACACAATAGCTAACATGCTAAAAATGCTAACATGGAGCATTATCCGGCGGTTTCTTCTTTGCTGAGGAACTTTTACCTTCGTTTCAGGACTTCCTGCTCTTTGTGGACTTGTTATATACCCGAAAAAGAATGAAGAAGTTAAAACTGAAGCTAAATAAGGAGAACTTTGTGGTGTACGAGAGTCCCAAAATGACAGGTGATTAGCCGATAACACACACCTGTGCTACTGTAGCTTTAATGTAGCTAGGCAACACAAAAAGATCAACGGTTTTAATGTCAGAGCCAGAGATGGAAGAAGTTCTTATATCTTGTACTTTAGTAAAAGTAGAAGTACTCAGATCTTGTACTTTAGTAAAAGTACTCAGATCTTGTACTTGAGTAAAAGTACCAGAGTGTAGGAATACTCTGTTATAGGAAAAGTCCTGCATTCAAAATGTGACTCAAGTAAAAGTAGAAAAGTATTTTCATCAACATATAGTTAAAGTACCAAAAGTAAAAGTAATCATTGTGCAGATTGGTCCATTTCAAAATAATATAATGATATGTTTTATAATGATTGATCATGAAAGTGTTCTCAAAGCTGGTGAAGGTGCAGCTAGTTTTAGTTTAGATCTGTAAAGTGACTAAAGGTATGAAATACATGTAGTGGAGTAGAAGTACAGAGTAGCATAACATTGAAATATTCATATAAAGTACAAGTACCTCTAGTACTTAAGTACAGTAGTTGAGTAAATCTACCTAGTTACTTTACACCACTGTAGCTAGTCAACATTGTGTGTGTGCATTACAAGTTGTGTATAAAGTGTGTGGCTACAGCTGCCATTTAATGCATATTTCTATACTATATTTCAAAGTTTCTGCTTTAATTATGTTTATTTGATTGTTTAGTAAGTCTGAATATATTTAATTCGTGGCTTAATAATGCTTGTTGCACTCGCTGCAGTGCTCACTTGTAACTTACTGTCTGCATGTTGTCTCATTTTATGGTTAGTCAATCAAAGCTGGTTTTTTTTTACCAGTTGTGTACAGGCTGCAAAGTGCATGGATAGAAAAGTAGTGTTTTATTGTTTGTTTGGACGTATTGGCAGTGTGGTGTCATATACATATTACCGCTTTTTGCCTTTTGAGAAATGTAACGCTTACAGACTACATTAAAACTGACCTATCGTTTTACTTGTGATACTAATATTACCTGTTCTTGAGTAAAATATATTTGAAGTTACTGTACTTTTACTTAAATATTCTAGTACTCTTTCCACCCTGCCTTTTCGATTATGTGGGAACACTTACGGGAAGTCCTGGCGTTCCTGGGAATCCTGGCAATCCAGATGGCCCCTGTTAGAGAGAAAATAGGAACAATAGCCATTATTAGAAGATGCAGAAAATATTAAATAGTGTTTTTAGCCTGCGGATTGGGGACACCTGCTGGTCAGATGAGGGCATTACACTGTGAAGTATTTCCTGTTTTTACTGTGTTGGTGAATTAACATGGAAAACTACAGTAACTGAGATTCATCTGTTTGACTAAACAATGGGATTAATCAAAAGTGAAGAGAATGAGTAAAATATGAATGTAAATCTGGTTGGATAAAGGTTTTTTACTCTGTTGTGTCCAAAGTAAAGTATAAACAAACAAATACTTACTCTTATTCCTTTTGGACCATAAAGCCCCTGAGATCCATCGGTACCCTGAAAGGAAAAACAGATATCAAACTGGATTAGAACAAATACTTACTCCAATATGTGTTCAAACTAGGGCTGTGCAATTAATCGTATTTTAATCGCAATTACGATTTTGGCCTGCCACAATTACGAAAACAACATAATCGAAAAAAACGATTATTTAGCTTTGCTAGGTTGTGACAGCGCACTGCAACATATCTGCTTTTATTTATCATATTTATAGATATATAGTAGCTTGTTGAAGTACGCTCCAAAAATATTTGTTGATCTTGTTTATTGCTATTTATTATTTTGATATTATTTATTTAAATATATCATTTATTTTATTTATTCCTTTTTCAGTTGAATTCTACATTCAGGGTGATCAACAGTTAAACAGATACTGTTCAAATTATTATTTTAATTTGTTTTAAAGTTCAATAAATGGATGTTTTCAAAGTCAATGAATAATCGTATTTAATAATCGTGATATCAATTATTGACCAAAATAATCGTGATTATGATTTTTGCCATAATCGCACATAAAACACTTACATTCTCAAATGATTGCGTTATAAAACACACAGCCTCCTTTGAATGGCCATGTTTTTCAACTTCTTTCAAATGTATCGCAAAATTAAGAAACATTTTAACCTTAAAGTTGAACATTTTCTTAATATTCAGTACTTATTGTTTTGATATTGACTCATTTGCAATGTACATGGAACAATTGAAAGGAAACCCCACCTTCATTATAAGAGCATACTCAACATTTACTTGCAAATACCTACATTTTCTACTTGAATACGAATCTGAATGCTTTGATTGTTGCTCCGTTTAGGAATTAAAATAAAACAAAATATAACCGGGACTAAAACAGGAAAATAATTGCATAGCCATAAAAACTGCACTCATGCAAACTCATACAAATACTCAATCCAAAGCCACTTTTCTCGTCCCCAACTCTTCCTTCGTTTTTTCCAGTAAAACTTTTCAAAACTTCTTCCAAATTGCCCCCGAACCCACCTTCTCTCCTCTGCCTCCGATTGGCCCCTCAGGTCCGGGGAAACCTGGAACCCCTGGCTGTCCGGTGAGACCCGGGAAACCCCGTTCACCCTGCACAGAAACACAGAGAAATATAATCAAAAAGTCTTCCAAACTTTAGGGCTGCATGATTTAAAAAAATGGGTGGCGTTCTGCCTACCTTGGTTCCTTTTACTCCACTGCAGTCACATTTGGATCCCACACAGCCATGGCAAGCCTGTTGGGCGACAAGAAAGGGAGGGAGATGAGCATGTTTGTTGATATCAAAATACATATTATCGGTATTCTTATTCATTTCGTGGCACATTTGGCAACAAAAACACAATCTTACACTGACAACTGTAAGAAATGACTAAATAAAAACCCCAAAGCAGTTTAAAACCAAGTTGAAATAATGTTTTTTGGGAATATGTCTAAGTGAATCGGACACAAAACACTTCAGGGGAACCACATTTAAAAAAAACTACACTTTTGGAGTTGTTTAATTGATAAATTCTCTTTTATTTTATGAATATCTATTGCTGTAATCCACCATCGCCACCAGAGGGCGCTCCATCATAACATTTCCACGCATTTCTTCGCAAAAGAGAAGTAGAAAAGTTCTCCATGTTTGTTTAATGATGCAAGGTCAGTGAGAACCAGAAGATACAAGCTAACCTCAAATAAAGAGCGTTGATCTGAACTCACTCCTCAGTTCAAAGGATTGACAACGTTTTGGGTTAAAGCAGAGAGGGAGGGATGGGAGGAAGAATCTGTTGATTGACTTTCCCATGCTTGTTGATACAGCGGATGCCAGACGGGCATCGCTGCACGCATGCCAGGCAGGCGGGCGGTGAGAAAAGTCAGCATTCTTCAGTCTGTGCTGCCTTTTGTGAATCTGTGTTTGTGTGGATGGGTGCCAGCGTGTGAGAGAACGGCTACGACTCGTTTTAAGGGTGGCCAAATGGAAGGAAAGTGTAGGAAATTCGTGTTTCGTTTACCAGAGTGCAAGGTGATGCCTTCAAATGCCCAAAAAATGTATTCATAGCGTTACAAAATACAAAAAAGCGCCAGATCGTAACATTTTAGACACAAAATAGGCAATAATTAGTGGAATATTTGACTATTAAAGCACAAAAAATACATATATTTGCCCCCGTTAACTGATCAATGATGTACTGTAGTTTTTAATTGAAACGCAGTCGTGATTTCTGATCAGATTATTTAGTTTGGAAAATGTCAATAAATCCCCTTAATCATTTTCTGAGAGTGCAAGGTCGCCTTTTTAAAAGTCTGTTTTCTGCATCCAGTCCAAAACCCACAAATACTCAATACGAAAGCATCAGATCCAAACATGTTGGAAGCTAAAGTCAATCTCTGTTTCCAGCTTCTCAAATGTTAGGGTTCGATACATTCGGCTGAATAAAACAAGGAATTTGAAAAGGCCGTCTTGGTTTCTAGAAGACATTTCTCACATCATACGACTAAACAACTTAATGACTAATCGAAAACGTATGTATACACTAACCGACCATCGAAATAATTGTTCAGAAAATGCAATTGATGTCAAATAAAATCCTAAAAAGTCCATAAGTTGATTGAAGATTGTCCGTTAAAAATCCCCAGCCTGCAAGGGGACTTTTTCAAACGTCATATTTTGTCTGACTGAACCCAGAGACATTAGTGTACCGTGAAATAAATCCCATTCGAGACGCTGACACCAGACGATATTCGTGTCTTGATGTTAATTACAGTGTTCCAGCTCAGTGAGAGGGTTAGGCGTTCACGGGTTAGGGTTAGGCGTTCACGGGTTAGGGTTAGGGCGTTCACGGGTTACGGCGTTCACGGGTTACGGCGTTCACGGGTTAGGGTTACGGCGTTCACGGGTTACGGCGTTCACGGGTTAGGCGTTCACGGGTTAGGGTTACGGCGTTCACGGGTTAGGGTTACGGCGTTCACGGGTTAGGGCGTTCACGGGTTACGGCGTTCACGGGTTACGGCGTTCACGGGTTACGGCGTTCACGGGTTAGGGTTACGGCGTTCACGGGTTAGGGCGTTCACGGGTTAGGGGCGTTCACGGGTTACGGCGTTCACGGGTTAGGGTTACGGCGTTCACGGGTTACGGCGTTCACGGGTTACGGCGTTCACGGGTTAGGGTTACGGCGTTCACGGGTTAGGGCGTTCACGGGTTACGGCGTTCACGGGTTAGGGCGTTCACGGGTTAGGGTTACGGCGTTCACGGGTTACGGCGTTCACGGGTTACGGCGTTCACGGGTTACGGCGTTCACGGGTTAGGGTTACGGCGTTCACGGGTTAGGGCGTTCACGGGTTACGGCGTTCACGGGTTAGGGTTACGGCGTTCACGGGTTAGGGCGTTCACGGGTCAGATTCATAATAATAACTGAGATCATCATCCAGACTCCCACAACACGTTATCTCATAGACTGAGAGTTTAAAACCGCTCACGAGAAAAACTACCGATGTGAAGCTGAGCGAAAACAATCCGCCGGACTTCTTGTCTCTAATTCCTCCGACGTCGCCAGTTACTCTGTTGTTGATCAATCTGCAAATTGTATCAATGACCGTGCTAGTGCATCCTGACTTACACATAACATACTTGATAAGTGACCAACAAGAAATAATGACGTTAAGAATAACTAAAGGTTCATTTTAGACGTTAAGTGATATGATGTCTAAATAACTACAGAATAGTCAAAAAATACCCTTTTTGCGTTAAAAAGGAGATAAATCAGTAAACAATACATTGAATACTTAATATCGTGCGAATAATCTTTGTTTACAGCTTTTTAATGCGAGTGACAAGCCATTTTAATAACTCAATCTGGGCTGCATCCGGTTTCTTAAGCGACTTAACAACTAAACGACTTCGTAAAATACTAATTTCAATAATCGATTGTGGAAAATCAGGCCAAGATTACAATAAGTGACAATTACCAGCCGTATAAAAGTGACATGAAGTGAACTTAGAGAACTGTTGGCGGTAAACACACGAATTTAATGAATCGGTTGTTTTAATAATCATTGATTTCAGGCCAAAACGGCCAGCCCTGTAACATTTAAGGGACTTTAAAGAAACTCAGGTAATTTAGTATTCAAAGCCAGGGTTAAGGGTTTAATTCCCACTTAGATAAGAACACAAACTTTACTTCAAACACATCAGAAGTTATTTTTCGAAAGTGACGTATTGGCGATAAATACAAACTCTTATCTAGACCGTGTGTGTGTGTGTGTGTGGTGTGTGTGTGTGTGTGGGTGTGTGTGTGTGTGTGTGTGTGTGTGTGTGTGTGTGTGTGTGTGTGTGTGTGTGTGTGTGTGTGTGTGTGGTGTGGTGTGTGTGTGTGGTGTGTGTGTGTGTGTGTGTGTGTGTGTGTGTGTTCACAAGCCCTGGATCTCCAGATTAGTCTCTGGTCTGCTTCAGCTCAATGCAGTCTGCTCTCCCACGCCCCGGCCTGCAGCTTTCTCTCCTCCACCTCTCCACAGTACATCTGCCGTCTCTGCACTCGTCCCTTTTCCCCCCCATTGACATGCATTAATCCAGGAAGGCATGACAGAGCTCTCTTTCTCCAGTAGGGCTTCAAAACACTCATAGATACTCAAAACCCCAGAGCTTTCCTTAGGGACGGACACACACTCTTTGCTTTTGAGAAATGTCCTCAAAATCGGAAATATGACCGGACCGTGGTTCAAGAGCGTTTACATCAACCATATCATCAGGATGCTAGTCAACCGAATGCTCGACAATAATCAGCATATTAATCGATAATTGGAAATAATTGTCAGTTGCAGCCCTGGTTAAAGCATGAAGGCTTTTATTTTGGAGAGAAATATACTGGAAAATAATTAATAAATAAGTATTATAGTAATTATGTAAAATGTTCCTATCCTTCCAAAACTATCTGTTGGCACTCATCGTAATAAAAACAGGAATGGTCACACACACTATCACACGTTTCTGATTCGAACATTTACAAATTAACATTGTTTTCAATCTCGATATTATATTAGAGATATATTTCCCATCCTAGCGATTGTCCCACGATCCCTTAGTTATCTCTCGTGACCCCTAGTAAGGTCCTGACCCTCGGCTTGAGAACCAGCACCTTACATATCTGTATTTTCACACGTACGAAAATCCACAACATGTGTCTGAAAGCGACCAACTGCTTTGAACACAATTGGATCTTTCATACAACGTACAACTAATAATTATGACGTTATATGAAGTATTAATCTATTATACCAAAAGTACACATGTTTTAGGGTCTTGACGACGGTATCCAAGCAGAATTATGGATAGTTTTCTTAAATGTACCACAGCTGCAATACATTCCCCTTTGGACAAATCTTAATCTTAATGCCTTTTCCCTTTCGTCTACTTAAAAAATAAGAATATACGCGTGTTGCATGACATGTTAGCATCAGTGTTGCTATGGAGCTGCAGGCTGAGGGGTTGCACTGCAGTGATTGGCTGCAACTCTTCTTCCCTCCGGGGTAAAATACCAGCCTGTAATGAAGTGAGCATGGTTTCAAAATGTGCCTGAATGCATCACCTCTGTCTCTCCATGCCTCCCCCCTCTGTCTCCCCCCTCTGTCTCCCCCCCCTAATCCACTTAGAGAGGTCAGTGAGCTGCAGATATGTGCTCCACTCCCTCCGTCTGTTAGCTCTCTCTCTCTAGGTGTCAGTATGTAGTGTCTCTACTTTAAAGAGTCCTCTCCTGCTGATGTTCAGGTATATCAGTATGTAGTGTCTCTACTTTAAAGAGTCCTCTCCTGCTGATGTTCAGGTGTATATCAGTATGTAGTGTCTCTACTTTAAAGAGTCCTCTCCTGCTGATGTTCAGGTGTATATCAGTATGTAGTGTCTCTACTTTAAAGAGTCCTCTCCTGCTGATGTTCAGGTGTATATCAGTATGTAGTGTCTCTACTTTAAAGAGTCCTCTCCTGCTGATGTGCAGGTGTATATCAGTATGTAGTGTCTCTACTTTAAAGAGTCCTCTCCTGCTGATTTTCAGGTGTATATCAGTATGTAGTGTTCTACTTTAAAGAGTCCTCTCCTGCTGATGTGCAGGTGTATATAGTAGTATGTCTCTACTTTAAAGAGTCCTCTCCTGCTGATGTTCAGGTGTATCAGTATGTAGTGTCTCTACTTTAAAGAGTCCTCTCCTGCTGATGTTCAGGTGTAATCAGTATTAGTGTCTCTACTTTAAAGAGTCCTCTCCTGCTGATGTTCAGGTGTATATCAGTATGTAGTGTCTCTACTTTAAAGAGTCCTCTCCTGCTGATGTTCAGGTGTATATCAGTATGTAGTGTCTCTACTTTAAAGAGTCCTCTCCTGCTGATGTGCAGGTGTATATCAGTATGTAGTGTCTCTACTTTAAAGAGTCCTCTCCTGCTGATTTTCAGGTGTATATCAGTATGTAGTGTCTCTACTTTAAAGAGTCCTCTCCTGCTGATGTTCAGGTGTATATCAGTATGTAGTGTCTCTACTTTAAAGAGTCCTCTCCTGCTGATGTTCAGGTGTATATCAGTGTGTGTCTCTACTTTAAAGAGTCCTCTCCTGCTGATGTCCAGGTGTATATCAGTATGTAGTGTCTCTACTTTAAAGAGTCCCCTCCTGCTGATGTTCAGGTGTATGTCAGTGTGTAGTGTCTCTACTTTAAAGAGTCCTCTCCTGTTGATGTTCAGGTGTATGTCAGTATGTAGTGTCTCTACTTTAAAGAGTCCTCTCCTGCTGATGTTCAGGTGTATACCAGTATGTAGTGTCTCTACTTTAAAGAGTCCTCTCCTGATGATGTTCAGGTGTATATCAGTATGTGGTGTCTCTACTTTAAAGAGTGCTCTCCTGCTGATGTTCAGGTGTATATCAGTATGTAGTGTCTCTACTTTAAAGAGTCCTCTCCTGCTGATGTTCAGGTGTATATCAGTATGTAGTGTCTCTACTTTAAAGAGTCCTCTCCTGCTGATGTTCAGGTGTATATCAGTATGTAGTGTCTCTACTTTAAAGAGTCCTCTCCTGCTGATGTTCAGGTGTATATCAGTATGTAGTGTCTCTACTTTAAAGAGTCCTCTCCTGCTGATGTTCAGGTGTATATCAGTATGTAGTGTCTCTACTTTAAAGAGTCCTCTCCTGCTGATGTTCAGGTGTATATCAGTATGTAGTGTCTCTACTTTAAAGAGTCCTCTCCTGCTGATGTTCAGGTGTATATCAGCATGTAGTGTCTCTACTTTAAAGAGTCCTCTCCTGCTGATGTGCAGGTGTATATCAGTATGTAGTGTCTCTACTTTAAAGAGTCCTCTCCTGCTGATGTTCAGGTGTATATCAGTATGTAGTGTCTCTACTTTAAAGAGTCCTCTCCAGCTGATGTTCAGGTGTATATCAGTATGTAGTGTCTCTACTTTAAAGAGTCCTCTCCTGCTGATGTTCAGGTGTATATCAGTATGTAGTGTCTCTACTTTAAAGAGTCCTCTCCTGCTGATGTTCAGGTGTATATCAGTATGTAGTGTCTCTACTTTAAAGAGTCCTCTCCTGCTGATGTTCAGGTGTATATCAGTATGTAGTGTCTCTACTTTAAAGAGTCCTCTCCTGCTGATGTTCAGGTGTATATCAGTATGTAGTGTCTCTACTTTAAAGAGTCCTCTCCTGCTGATGTTCAGGTGTATATCAGTATGTAGTGTCTCTACTTTAAAGAGTCCTCTCCTGCTGATGTTCAGGTGTATATCAGTATGTAGTGTCTCTACTTTAAAGAGTGCTCTCCTGCTGATGTTCAGGTTCATATTAGTATGTAGTGTCTCTACTTTAAAGAGTCCTCTCCTGCTGATGTTCAGGTTCATATTAGTATGTAGTGTCTCTACTTTAAAGAGTCCTCTCCTGCTGATGTTCAGGTTCATATTAGTATGTGTAGAAATCTTCCTTTTTGGTACTTTAAGTATATTTCTATGATACTTTCCCTTAAGTTTGCATTGATTGTTCTTGTAATATAGTATTTCTCCACTAGG
Organism: Chaenocephalus aceratus; assembly: GCA_023974075.1. Classification (NCBI taxonomy): domain Eukaryota; kingdom Metazoa; phylum Chordata; class Actinopteri; order Perciformes; family Channichthyidae; genus Chaenocephalus; species Chaenocephalus aceratus. Next base: position 74,704 of record JAMFTG010000371.1, on the reverse strand, counting down.
GGGAGGTGTTATAACACGAGTACTATGGTGATAAATGGCGTAGAAGTTTCTGAGCGGTGGATTTATGTATTGTAGGTGTAAGTAAAAAAAAAAAAGCGCTATAGGTATAAAGTGAGCGGAAGGCATGAACCGGGGATTAGACTGGCGAGACTGGAATTCCCCGCTCATCAAAGACTGATGATTACACACACACACGGACGCGCACACACACGCACACACACAGATACACCGCACTGCCAATAGACAGATACTCTCATGTAGTACACACACAGCTGCCATCATTAATACACAATTCAACCACAACTGATGACTTCTGCTCTTCAACGCTTATCACAGATCAGCAGCCAGAAACCACAATGTAGAACACACACACCACACACACACACACAATACGGTATTTGGACAGAGAGAGAAATGGATGCATTTCCTCCTTTCTTAAACCCCCATACGGTTGAGAATATATCACGGCTCAGCATACGAGTGTGTGTCCTCCATCTGCGTGTTTGAAAGATATGTGTGTGTGTTGTGTGTGTGTGTGTGTGTGTGTGTGTGTGTGTGTGTGTTGTCCTTGTGCTGGTGGGTGGCACTGCAGGCCCCGAGCCGCTGATCCCTTTCATCGCCGCCGGACTTTGACTACTTCAAGGTGCTGAGCGAACACCAAACCAAATGTTTTCACTAACTCTAAAAACAAAACAAAAAAACAATAAATCCAACCATGTGTGTTTTCACTAACTGGCTCTTTGGAAGAGGGGGACCGCCGACTGTCACACACACACACACACACACACACACAGGACCAGGAATTCCATTGATATTCCCAGGAATTCTCTTTTCTTCTAAACCCAGTTTTCTCTTCTCTTTCATTTAATGAACGTTGACCTCAAGTGACCTCCCACCGAGAGACACCTGGAGCCTTTCAAGGGTCCTTCAGTCTGTGAGAAAGTCTGCATTACTGCGTCCTAAATACTGCGGGAAGAAAACACGCTTTTTCTAGGGAGTGTTGGGAAGTTCCTCAAACATAAATCCACCGCTCAAACATATTATACATTTGGTATTGCCCATCTGAGTGCCTCTACAACCGCTGGATTTAATCTAAACAGGCCTGCCGAGGGAAAGGTAAACACACACACACACACACACACACTGTACACACATACACACACACACACACACATAATTCCTTCCCCTGGAGATATGGAGACGCACCCCGGCCCTCCCTTTCTTCCTCAGGTTCAAACTTGCCTCTCGACGTCGTTCTGAAACGCTGAACATACATCACCGCTTGGCACGAAAGCGCCGTAGCTACGGGCAACGAGAAATTAGAGAGGGGTGCGGCGGCTCGGCGGCTGAACACCTGAACATGTGCCGCGGAGGAAGACGGGAGACAAAGCTCTACACCTTCTGACTCTCTGGAAGACTGGGTGGAGGTGCAGCGATGCGTTCAGGGTCATCGGACACATCTGCGAGGTCCAGAGCTGATTTCCTCTCTCGTTCAGTCCAACGCACAGGGTCTTTGTCTTTTAAGTACATTTACTCAAGTACAATTTTGATGTGCTTGTACTTTACTTGAGTATTTACATTTGATGCTACATTGTACATCTACTCTCTAAAACATATCATATATATTATTCTGGAATGGACCAATCTGCACAATCACTACTTTTACTGTCGCTACTTTCACTATATTTTGATGAGAATACTTTTCTACTTTCACTTGAGGAACATTTTGAATGACTTTTACTGTAACAGAGTATTCCTACACTCTGGTACTTCTACTTTTACTCAAGAACAAGATCTGAGTACTTCTACTTTTACTCAAGTACAAGATCTGAGTACTTCTACTTTTATTCAAGTACAAGATCTGAGTACTTCTACTTTTACTACAAGATCTGAGTACTTCTACTTTTACTCAAGTACAAGATCTGAGTACTTCTACGTTTACTCAAGTACAAGGTCTGAGTACTTCTACTTTTACTCAATAAGGTCTGAGTTCTTCTACTTTTACTCAAGTAAAAGATCTGAGTACTTACTCAAGTACAAGGTCTGAGTACTTCTACTTTTACTCAATAAGGTCTGAGTTCTTCTACTTTTACTCAAGTAAAAGATCTGAGTACTTACTCAAGTACAATACCTGAGTACTTCTACTTTTACTCAAGTACAAAGTCTGAGTACTTCTACTTTTACTCAAGTACAAGGTCTGAGTACTTCTACTTTTACTCAAGTACAAGATCTGAGTACTTCTACTTTTACTCAAGTACAAGACCTGAGTACTTCTACTTTTTTAAATGAGTACTTGTTTTATGTCAGATATATTTATGATGCATTGTGGGAGGAGCCTGGGACTGTAGCTGTTCATTGCCATATCTACTGTAGCTGTGCATATGACAATAAAGCTTTTAGATCTTGAATCTTATTAGGTCCAATCCAAACATCTCACATTTCTCAAAGTCCACATCTGTCTAAAGCTGTGGAGCGACCTCCTCCTCGCGCCCGCAGACCGAGCGGGGACACCTGCGCGCTGGAGCTGTGTCTCTGTTTGGATGAACCGCAGCTTAACCTCAATATTTACCCATGAGCCTTTGCTGTAGACACAACAAGATGGCAGTGGCGTTATCTGGCAGATAGTGGGACGGAGGAGGAGTTTTGACTTCTCTCTGAGTGAGACTGAACGATACAGGGTTTCATGTGTTGGCAAAAGTATTTAACGCCGCGAGATAAGCGCCATTTGATCCCCTTTCAAATTCACACGTGCACACCTGCTCCTGTTAGAGCCGCTACTCGTCGAGTTTCAGGCTGTTCAACATCACGTTGGTGTTCCCCCAATCTGTCGACACAACGCTGGACACTTTACACCGTGGGGACGATTAGCAGCTCTGAATAGTACGTCTTTGGCACTTTAATGCACATTCTATCATTAGTGTTTGGTTTTATTCTGTTATTAAATGTGCATTTTGACGGATATTTTGTCATGTTTTATTGATGTACTTACTGCATTTTCCTTTCTACTTGTTGTAATTTCATTTAAATCAGCTAAAGTCATATACACTCACATATTATTGTATTTTAAGCGCTAAGAATCCGCTTTATTGGAGCTAAAGTCCAAACTACAGTATAAAGTGCATCTTTGCTGCTACCTGTGCAGTTCCACGTCTTCACCACATGAGGGCAGTATGAAGTGAAGCATGCAGGTAATAAGATGCAACACATCTCATTCACATCAGAGACTTTAAAGGTGGGGTGGGTACGTTTGAGAAACCGGCTCGAGATACACTTTTTGTGATATTCCATGGAATGCTCTTAACATCCCGATAGCAATGAATATCTGAAGTGCTTTGACAACAAATCCATAGAAAAAATGTCATCTGTAGAAGCCGTAATACTGTAAAAAGTACAAGATGGCCTACCTGCCTTCTATCTGGGCACAAACTGATCTCGTGCCCTCATTGGTCATGCTCGTGCCCTCATTGGTCATGTGCGCGTTCGTGTGTGTTGGAGGAGGGGCTCTGTGAGGAAGTAGCAGATTTTCTCCGGTTGTGTATTTTCAAATTCTAGCGATCTCGAGCCGGTTTCTCAAACTTACCTACACCCCACCTTTAAGTAGGAATTCATGAATCAAAATGCCATCAAAAAGCACTATTTCAGATGTCTTACATGTCGTCCATCATGAATACGTTCTGGCTGCTGTCTGGCTCTCCTCAACGAGGATCTGATCTGATCTGATCTGAGGAGGAGACGCAGGTCACAGCAGGTCCTGTGTCCTGCCTACACGCGCACACTTTGAGAGGGGAAATCAATTTAAAATGTCCAGTGAAAATCATCCAAAATGTCAACTCTTTTTGCAGGTTTTGGGCATTTATGTTTAATAAGATCATTTTCGCAACCTACAACTATATATGTGACCCTTTTTGATGTGAATAATTCATCTAAAAGTGAGTTAGAAAGTGACATAACTCCAATGAGCAAAGTCAGTTTTTGAAAATAAAAAAGGACCAGATTGTTGATAAACACATCTTAATAAATATCTATTTCTAAACGCTTGAATCTGAAAATCAATTGTTGAATCGGAAGACAGTAAAACGTAAAGCTTAGGTAACTGTCCTCTTCCTGGTTTCCTTAACTCCTTCACTTTATCCCTCTCTCGTCATCTATTTTCCTTTTCAGCTCCACATTTTTCCACCTCTCGTCTCCATCTGTCCCTCCACCCTCTCTTCTTCTCTCTCTGCGCTCGGGCAGATGTCTGATATTTCCCGTTGTTCTGACTGGCGGGGGTCTGTTTGTCTAGAGGAGACTAGGAATGCTGTGTATTCAGTGTTGACATGCGCGCGCGCGCACACACACACACACACACACCACACACACACACACACACACACACACACACACACACACACACACACACACACACACACACACACACACACACACACACACACACACACACACACACACACACACACACACACACACACACACACACACACACACACACACACACACACACACACACACACACACACACACACACACACACACACACACCATGTATACATCACTTCAGGGGACATTACATTGACTTACATGCATTTCCTGGAGACTTATCCTAACCTTAACCATAACCAACACATGCCTAACCTTAACCAAGTCTTCATCCACCCTAAAATTAATGATTGCCCTTATGGGGACCTCCATTGTGTCCCCATAAGGAAGGCGAGTCCCCACACGTGACTGTGTAAACAGATGTAGGTCCCCACAAGGATAGTAATACTAAGACACACACACACAGCCTGCAGATTAAGCATTAAAAGCCAAGAGAAAAAGAGGTATATCGTTATATTTGAAAATGTAATGTCAATACAGCAAAATTGTCTCACTCATACACACTCAGACACACACACAGCCACAACATATTCCTTTGCTTTAACCCACCATACAACGATAAATGCCAATTTGGGAAAATAATAAATTTTCAATCTAAAACTTGCTTTTATCCGAATTAAAACACCACACATGAGGGAGTATCTTTTGATCAGGCTCCCAGTTTAGAGCCTTAAATAATCTGACTATGACATTAACTCTTCGGGAGGCGTAATAAAATCATTCTATGTTGATTGGTCCTTTGATTTGTCCCATATCTGTCCATCCCCACCAATACACGGAAGAAAACTGTGCAACAAGTCATCCAAAATCCAAGGTACACCCATGAACACGACACAGTAATCTCTCCAAACACTTCCCGAAAATGTTATTCAAGCTAAAGACAGAAGATGAAATACACTGATATTATATTCTTTTATTCATCGTAATACTTCTAAATGACTAATGCGTTAACAAGTGTTGGATCAGGTGCCTCCTTCCTCCCCCCGTGTCACTAAACAATGTGAAAAATGCTCCTGAGAGACCAGCATGCACCTCACTGCCGAACATTATCCTCCGACTGCATGCTAACGGCTTAGCTGCATACCAGCCAACACACTGACCTGGGATTAACAAAGACCAGGAGACACACACACACACACACACACACACACACACACACACACACACACACACACACACACACACTGATACCCAGCGGTGTGCAGTACAAACAGAATGTGTGACCTATGTACAGTACAAGTTATTAGGATATGAACAGGGACACTGATCTGATGAAGAGTTGAGGAAAGGAAGAAGGAGGTGATTAGGAGACAAAGAAAGAAGTCAAACGGAATTAAATTGAAGACTCAACCGAATGTATATTATGTGACCATAAAGGATGTTTGAGAGATAGCTCCTTAAGGCTACTTGGTTGGCTTAGTAATCAAAACAAAATGGGTTTTCGATTTGATTTACCCGTAGATTTACGAAGAGTTTTTAGGTATTTTTATTTGGTGTTAAGGCCAAGAAATGTAATGTTGTTTCTGCCTCACTGCAAAAAAATCTTAAAACCGACCGTACTTTACCTGTAAAGTTAGCAATTAGCTCATAAACGTAGCATATAGCATTTGGCGGCTAACGATGTTTCGTATTTGGTGGTGGGGACCAAAACAGAGCAAAACAAAAAGTAATTATCTGATTATCAGCTGGCCAAAAATGAATACTATTATTCCTTATATCTTCTAGATGAAAGCTTTATAATAAAATACATCAAATATTGTGTTAATAGTTAGTTCTGCTGCCCTTAAGAGGCAGAACAAGCACTTAAGGCGCTGATACAGTTACAAAAGTCATGCCCCTTTCCCACACTTACTACAACAACATCGCATTATTCCACCTCTGCCCCTGAGAGAATAGAGGCAACATTCTTCCAAATACAAGATGTTCTTGTCAGGAAAATGTAAAACATCTCCATATTTTTAGGCAAGGAGAGAAGGAGGCAGGAGCCAAGGAGATGAAATATGTTTCTATAGCTTGTCTTTGGCTTTGAAACGACTCCGTCTAGACAAGTATATAAGAGCTAATGTGGTAACTGTACACAAGAAACAGTAGCTAGACACACACACACACACACACACACACATGCCATGTATACATCACTTCAGGGGACATTACATTGACTTACATGCATTTCCTGGAGACTTATCCTAACCTGTGTAAACAGATTTAGGTCCCCACAAGGATGGTAATGCTAGGTCACACACACACACACACACACACACACACACACACACACACACTCTGACTCATACCATGTGTTCCCATGTGGTTTCTGGGGAAGCCCTATTTCCTTGTGAGTGGTGTGATTAGAGAAACAGGTGCTCCAAAGGAACGAGGAAGCTTTTAAAGTGGAGCGAGAGACGGGAGGAAAACACAGAAGAAGAGAGAAGCAGATTCCTCCCACACTGAAGTCGATTCAGTCAAAACAGCTTTCTGCCTTTTCGAAGCAGCTCTGACGACCTCATTCCCTCGTCTATCGGCACGATAAAGTGTGTGTGTGTTAGTGTTGTGTTTTATCGCTGCTCGCCATCAGTCTCATATCAGATGAACAGATTGAGAGTGAGGCGAGAGATGGAGGATGGCAAGTACTAAAGGTTTTATATAAGAGGTTGATTGGTGGACTTCGCCGTCAATCAACATATCAATATTCTGGTGCATTAGAGTGAAGCTAGTTGATTGGTTGTTGCCCCTACTTGTGTTTTGTTGAGGCATCAAAACACATTACGTTTGCTCCAGTAGAAATGTTGAACTACTTGTATAAGTTAATGTCTTTATTTTGGTTCCAAAGATAGGGGAAAGGACACTAGGTAAAGAAATATATTTACTATTATTAAACTTGCTTAAATGTTGCTTTGAGAAACCAGAGCCTCATCCCAATACCCCTCCTCGACTCCTCTCTTCCCCTCCTCCGCGACTTGACCCGGAAATCGATCAAGACACGCCATTTTGAAGGACGTCCCAATAGCTGAAATGCACACGGGAGTCGAGGAGGGGTGCGGGAGGAGGGGTGCGGGAGGAGGGGTGAGGGAGGAGGGGTGCGGGAGGAGACGAAAGGGAGGACACACACGAGCAGACTACGCGGAAGTGTTTTCACTACTCGCGTATATAAGCCCCGCCCCCACCTTCACAGCTGGTCCATTTCAACAGAGGAAAACGGAGAACTGGAAGATGAGTGCTCGCAGCTCCGTGGGAATTATTATGTGCAATTCATTTCTAAAAGGCTTTCACATTACTATCATTATATTTTTATTTAAATGTAGGCTATATTTTACACCACAACGGAACACAAAAGCAGGACCAACCATCATACATTGAATTCCTTGACTAACAAGAGAAAGATCCATTCATTTAAATAAATATTTAACCAGAAATGGGCGGTTCTAAGGGTTCTTCAGTTCAGCCCGATGAGAGGGGATACAGCTGTGCGCATGCATCATTAACAGAAGTCGTTTAAAAATGACGTTTGAGTGAACGAGGACATCCCAATCAATACCTGAGGACTCCTCTGTCCTCGCGTCACCTCCTCGTGTCTCTCGCTCGCATCTTACGGAGGCGGAGCTAAGACGCAAGGAAGGGAAGCGAGTGAGGGAAAGGAGGTGTCGAGGAGGGGTATTGGGATGAGGCTACGGTGTGTTTTTGAATCTCGTCCATTTTGGCCAATTGGTAATGAAGTCGTTGTTGGGCTAAAGTTGTCCCAAAACCTCACAAATATTCTCGGTTGGTTGCATTACTGTTTTGTAATATCGGATGTGTTTTAGAAGTTGAATAAATGCGCTGGTACTTCATATTTCTAGGCAACATTAACTCTTCATGTACATAATCCATTAAAACTCTCGAATGGATGTCCAGATGAAGACGATTGGCTACAGGTTGAAATAGTTATTGGGAAGTTTGTTCTTATTATAATGCCGGATTTAATAAGAAGTCTATTTTTGTTGGACGACCAATGAAACGAGAAACCAGACAGTTAAAGAAAGCTTGGAAACAAAGTGAAATCGTTTTTACAATCAGCTTCTAGCGTTAAAAGAAGATGCACAGAGAAACAGACACTCGAGGAGAAACAGGAGACGGGGGGGGGGGGGGTGGATGCAGATAATAATAATAAGGCGTTGAAGGATTTAAAGACGAGACGAGTCGGCTCGGTTTGGACTGCAATCATAAGCACTTCGGGGGGCTGTATAAGGTGAGAGAGAAAGGAGACGTCTGGAGATCAAGGTCACCTGATGATCGCAGACGGATTAGAACTCAAGAATGCTTAACAACAAATGCTCCTTGCTTACAAGATAGTATGGGATACGTTCCTCTATTGTTGTTTGTTCTCTTCCCACTTTATCTCATTTGGCTTTGTCCCTAAGCAGCGTTCGGTGTTTCTTTAGGCTTTAAAGTTAGTTCCCTATCACACAAGAGAGCGAGGGATATAAAAGGAGGACGGGATGTCTTGTGGCTGTTCTGTGTAGGTGGACCTGTGAGGGAGCCAATTGGATCTTAATCACACACACACACACACATGTCCACACACACCACAAGATCATTCGAATGCCAAAGCCCACTTGAGAACACTAGCATCAAGGACAAATAAATAACTTTCAATGCTGCCGCCTCTGTAATGTCTTCCCATGAGAGTTTCTGACCAATAGTCAAATTAATCAACAGTAGTTTTATGTTGAAGTTCCAGATGTCTGACTTTCCCATCAGCACACGGGCACAACAAAGTAGTTAAAAACAAGGACTAACTAAACACAGATATCTTGAGGTCTGGATCGGCACCAAAAGCCCGTCCCAGAAGAGCATTTTGAAAACAGAAAAACACGAGTCAGAAGAACCAACTCTCTGTTTTCAAAATGTTTTTCAATCCCACAAGCTGGTCTGAGGGAGCAGAGTAAAAAAAGATCAAAAGAAGTCAGATAAGATTGAACAGATACCGACTGAGATATTGTCGCACGCTTACGTCCATCTTTGGATATCTTACAAAGAGTTTATTGTAAATCTTCACTCCACTTTGGACGAATGACAATCATAAAGACTATCTTCAAATTCTACATATCAGGGAGATAAAGGCATTCTAGATTATCCAACCACAGCTTCAAAAGAGCTACTATACATTGACAACATAGCAAAAGTTAAAATAGTGCCACTGGTTTTAATCTGACAGTCTTGAGAGTTCTCCATTGAGAATCTAAGAGACTAAAAATGTCCAACTTGTTAACTTCCTGTAGGTCTTTTCCCTCGAGAAACCGAGAAATACTTCTTAAAACTCTTTTGGTAAGTAATAATACTACATTTAATTG
>JAMFTG010000371.1:0-60000 GCA_023974075.1 Chaenocephalus aceratus | reverse complement strand
TGGGTCGTAATAAAATAGTGGCACGGTGGATTTAGTTTCCATGACGAGCTGAGGTTTGTTGCATTTCTCTGCAGGTTTGATGTTTTAAAACCGCGGTAACTTTCAAGAATTCTTCAAATTCATTCACTTTTTTAAAGACATGCTCTGAAAGGAAGTCAAAGAAAGCAACAATCTAAGAGATCAGATGAGAAAACATGACAGATGTATCCCTGCGATATGAGGATGTTATGGCTAACACACACACACACACACACACACACACACACACACACACACAGCTCCACCTGGGATGTGGGTCAGGTAAAAGGTGAGGGTGTGTGTGTGTGTGTGTGTGTGTGTGTGTGTGTGTGTGTGTGTGTGTGTGTGTGTGTGCACGCAGGGAAGCATGCATCAAATTAAGTGTGTGTTTGTGGTTGTGCTGCATGACGGGTTCAAAGGAGAACCTACAGGTATACATTACCTCTGAACTCCCTCACCTGGCTCTATGGAGAGGAGATCATATCTGGGTGAGGATTAATACTGCACACATACACACACACACACACACACACACACACACACACACACACACCACGACCAAAAAGCTAAGAAACAATGATGCATTAGAATCTGTTGTTTAAGAAGTTACTAAATGAATAAGAGGCCCTTGGTATGTGTGTACATATGTTTCAATGTAGTTGCAGATGTATCCCTGTTATCCTTATCTGCGCTGTCTTATGTAAACCACGCATACCCAGGTGTCAATTTGTGCATATAAGAAAAAAGTACTTTCTTAAGTGGATTTAAGGAATCTTAGTTGCCAAACAAATATGACAGTTTACACATAATTAGGAAAGAAAAGGAGATCATATTTAGTATCAAATCTGTTTAGAACTGCATGTTTATTTATGTGATTAAAAAAGATTCAACATGAATACAGAGATCAGTGGTTGTATGTAATACACACCTTCTCCACTAGGGGGCCTCAGTGAGAACACTGGCGCGGGTCAGACACAACCAGGACAAACTGCAATGTGTGTGTGTGAGAGAAGTGTGTGTGTGTAGAGGTAGAAAGTGAAAAAAAGGCCGTGCAACAACACCAATCACTGTTTCCACACCCCGATCCACCTCCAATCACTTACAATGTGTGAGATGTGGTTGAACGTTAAAATAAGTGAACACAAATTGCTCCCCGAGGTCATGAGTGGACTTTCACGCTCCATCATTGATCTGTTATGAACCTTAGCTTGATGTTTTGTGCGTCTCTTCTATCCATCTTCACCCTCTCCCCTGAACTTCCCTCTGAAGGGAGGGGGGGGGGGGGGGGGGGGGTCAGCCACATTCCTATATAGAAAATGGACCCCCCTCCTTCATCTCCATGGTGACAATGACAGCCCCTCTGTCACGCATGTAATATAGACGACATCTCCAAACACGCCTTTAAGAGATAACACTTGATTGACAATATTCTACTAAGAGAGCATCTTCTATTAGTCACTGACAATACACTTAAGGGTATACATGTTGACATGTTGACATTAGGACCTATTTACCTCCTAGAGAACTAGATTTAAAGCGTTCCACAACATGTCACATGATGTCCGCCCCTTGTTCACTGTTACATAATGAAATACTGCCATAGGAAGATTCAAGATGACATGTATAAAAGCTGGAGCAGTGAAAAGTCTTCATGCCATACATACTGATGAACGGCGAGTGTGCAGACCTGATTGGACACGCCTCGAACGTGGGCGGGGCTAATATGCAGCTCATGAATGATTAATGCCGTGTGAATATTCATAACACAGACTGAGTATTATACATGAGAAGCGGACAGACTCGAGTTTGATGGGGAAGTTGGAGAGCTGCAGCCACTTTAACTCATGCAGAGGGAAGATAGACACACACACACACACACACACACACACACACACACACACACACACACACACACACACACACACACACAGCTCCTGGATGCTAATACATCTGAATGAGGCATGTTAGGTGATAAAACAGCCACTAAAAGTCTTGTTTCTGCACAGAATCGAAGTCTGCATGGTGTTAGGAGGAGCAATAAAGATGGCTTTTAGTGTCTATACTCCAATAGAAGAATGTGCTGTCAACATAAAAACACCTGCAGGGGAGATGCACCTTCATAAAGCTGCTGAAAATCACATTCCCGCTCTTATGGGGTGGAAATGGATGAAACAAGCGTAACTACGCACAGGGTATTTAAGAAAAACCGATCAGACTGTTTTGTATGTGTCAGAGCAGGACTTAACATTATTATCTGATTTAAAGACACACTAGTGAAGGGAGAGGAAGACTCAGCGTCGCCACACTTCTCCACACACACACATCTAATGTTCAAGTTATTCATAACAGGAATTAAAGTATATTCAGGCTGGGTAAAGTGCAGTATGGTCGGCGTGTTGCTACAGGTTGCCTCCAGCAGGGAGGAAGAAACGTGATGCGCAAAGAGGGACAGAAACTCCGTCCGAGTCTCCCATGAAACTACAAAGCAGAGCCCGTGAAGCTCGTTAAAAAGAGCCACAAAAGCCTCTGTAAACGCGTGAAACCGTGCGGTTGTTTGAATGCATCAACCGGAGAATCGGTAATATGATTAGTATGCGAGCAGAAGCACTTGTTATAAAGCAGCCTCTCTATTTATAAATCGTGGTTGGAGCCGGTGGAGTCCCGGTGCCGGCTGACCGAAGATAGGTCTCTCAGTGCGGGGCGTTCGCGGAGGGAAAAGCCCTTAAATCTGTAAAAAATCTTTGCAAAAAAGTTTAAAGGCACTTACCGCTGACTCGGTTCGCTGCACCGCGACGCACAGGGCGAAAAGCAGCAGAGGCACGGCGAGCTGGCTCAGGCTCTTCAAGTCTTTATTCATCTTGTGGGAATTAAACAGGACACCACTCACAAAATCTACTTTCTTTCTACTCGCGAGGCATAGCCCTAATTCCCCCTCTGCACACTTGCTTCTCAGTGAAATAGAAAATGGTCAGAAAGGCACTTGTTCTCGGCTGTTTGTTGCGCGTGCAGAGGCTCCAGTGGTCCTGGCTGTGGCTGCGCCTCTGCAGTCCCCCTCTCTAACTTTTTCTCTCCTCGACTTGCAAACCTGCCCAGCCGGATCTACTTCCCAAAGGCAGTGCGCAGTGATATCATCTCCCCTGGCACCTACACTGACTCAGACAACTCGTGAAAAATAAGGTTTCCGAGTGAATTGCATCTTAAATGTCATCCACTACTAGTAATCTTTGTTTGATGTCTTCAGTTCAGATTTGTTTTAAACCACTTTCAAATCAGAAATAACCTAATATGTTAGGACCTCGCAGGCGGATGGATATGTTGCCTTCATTCTTGCCTCCCAAATCCTACCCATGCCTGAGGCTCCACAAAAGAAGGTTTGACATTAAACCTTTATTTGACATTTTCTATATGCCCAGGCATGTTTGCATTCCTGCCAGATTATTAAGGGCCAAATACTCACTTCTGACTCTTGACAGAGGGTTGCTGCGGGCAGAAGTAAAGTCAAATTGACTTCTTTAAAACAAAAGAAAATCACCTTTCCTTCTCATTTTACTGCATTCTTTTGATAGGGTGTAATGCAAAAAGGCTATTATGTGAATGGGAAAAGTCATATGCAAAGCTGCTGAAACTGTCTATAATACATACAACTATATGGATTTGATTATCCAGACATCCTAAAATATTAAATGAGTATACTGACATTTTAGTTGGAGATTTCCCTTTTCTTACAGTTTAACATATACTTTAATCTTTGAAGTCCATGAAGTAGGTCCCGGAAGAACACCTAAAATGCAGATGACATTCTTGAGGGGGCTTGAAGTTATAAAGTAACCTGGAGTTAATGATCGTTGATTTGTTTCACAAGTGTGTTACTATAGACAGAGCCAGTCTCAGACCACAAGTTCATTTTGTAAATTATATAATATATTTTTCTCTACATGGGATTATTGACTTGAAGTAAAGGACGACAATGGAAATTAACCTCGTATCCCTTTTTTAAAATGACGTTTGCATAAACAACACTGCATTCTCAACGACGCTTCGACGAGTCACAGTTTTAAAAACAAGAATAATGTTATGAATTGAAAACAAACTCCTCATTATGTTCAAAACTCTTGGTTTGTGTTAAAACAAAAACTTTTTAAATTTAAATTATGTCAAATGAACAACGTTAGTTATATTACACAGGCTAAGTTACGTATGTTAGTAAGTTCACTTGCTTAACTAAGTTCAAACTAAATGGGCTGGCTCCGGCCTCTCCGTCATCCATCGCTACACCCCAGCCACAGCTTTAAGGTCGGCTGACCAGCTGCTGCTGCTAGTGCCCAAGACCAGGCTCAAAACCAGAGGGCACAGAGCCTAGCAGCTGGCCCCAGGCTCTGGAACACTCTGCCCCTCCACGTGAGGTCGGCCTAGACCCTAGGGGTTTTAAAACTCTTAAAACTCACTTCTTATCTCTGGCCTTCTAGTCAGAGCGGAGCACGACTCCTGACATTTCCCCGTGTGTGATTTTAATCTTTGCTGTTGTAGTTGTAGTAGTATTCGTTTATTCGTCCCAGAGGGGAACATGGGTTGCAGCACACCACAAAGGCATTTAAAAAGATAAGACAATACGTCACTGACAACAACATAGACACAGATTAAAATGAACAGACATAAGAAAAACAGATATCGGCAGACAGGACGAGGGTCCTAGGCCCTCATTTGCGAAATAGGGGGGACAGGGCCAGACCAGCTGGGTAAACAGCGCGTCCTAGCCATCATTGATTCAGGAGTTTGATGGCTTGTTGGACGAAAGACAGCCTCGATCTGTTATTTTTGAACAGAGGGGCACGATATCTCCGCCGGATGGCAACAGTTCAAGAGGCAAGTGGGTGCCTCAGGTCACTCACAATATTGCCAATTTTAAAACTCTGTCCTTGTAAGCATTCTGCAGGCCTCCCTTGAAAAAGAGATCTCTCAATGGGACCAATCTGGTTAAATAAAGGTTTGATTCTATATTAGCAAATGAGATTCCTGTCAATTTACTGGACAATGTTACGGCCCTCCTGACTGACTTTTTCTGAGCCTCAGTGGCGTTGCCGAACCAGCATATAATGCCGAAGGAGAGCACACTTTCAATAAAGCCTGATAAAACATCTTCACCGTTCTGTTGCCGACATGAAAAGACAATAATTTACGTAAAAAAAAAAACATTCTTTGTTGAGACTTGGCATTTATTTCCATCTCCTTTGTTTTTGAGGTGTTTAGAAGCAGGTTATAATGTCCAGCTTTGAAACTGTACTCGAGAAATGTTAATTCAACTTTATGGGCACTTTGGAGGCTGTTTGTGTTTCTGTTGAATTGTGTTTTGTAACCCACTTCATTCCCAACTTTAACCCTAACCCTTATATGTTGTCCAACCCATGCAAGAAGACACATTTCCATTTTTCACTTAATCTCTGCAAAGATTGCGACATTGTTCGAAATTGTACGAGTTAGTGTATGGTGACTTTCAAAAGCTTCTTAGGTTTTAACTATTTCTAATATATGGGCTCAAGGGTTAATGTGGGGGGTAAAGTAACTAACATTCTGATTCATGCAGCAATGAAAATAAATAAAAGCATTCAAAGTGCAAAACTACAAAGGTCCCATGGTGGAGCCCTGCGGTACTCCACGGCTCTAAAATAAGCTGTTGAGTAGCACTGAGATGCCTTTATACAAGAGAGATTATATCATTTAAACAGAAACATGAGTGTAATGTCAACACAAAGTAGACATAGATAAATTATCATGTAGTCATATGAGGTGAAGACTCCCTAAGGTCAAGTGGAACGAAAATAGACCATCCAAGAGCTAAAATGGGACTGTTTGCAACTTGAGTAACTCAGTGTCTGCACCGTGTTTAGAGCAGCATATCAGGACAGAGGTGTTCAAACAAAGTTTTTAATTTGATCCCATGCTTAACATAGATATGAGAATGCTGATCTATAATAATCCTGAATGCATTTGCAGGATCCATTTTATAATTTAAGGTAAAACTAGGCCTTTTTATAAGTTTCATATTTGTTATACACCGAAGAAATATCATGCAACCAGAGACAATTATAAATAAAGCTACTGTTTCTAGAAGACTACATTGAGTTTGCACAATCCTTATGGTTTTACTACTTATATATGTATTTTTTCATTTTTATTGCATTGTTGTGAAGCCTGGTTCTTAAGATTTTCATTGCCAAAACTACGCTTTTAGCTATTGTGCGTATGACAATAAAGCATTCGAATCCTATCATATGACCATAATGATGTTTGAAATTTTCTTTAATTTTTGCCAAGAAACTAAAGACTCTCCGAAATAGTCAAATCTCTTGTTGTCGCCAAAGGATCATATGTTTTAATTAAATGTAAAACTAAGTCTTTTTTAAGCTGCAGATTTGTTCTAAACAACCGAAACAGGCGATGAAATGACTGTTAATTCAGACCTAGATGAGTATCATGGCCACTATGATGTTTTTAATGGGTCCTAATGTTTCAAATCAGTCAAAAGGTAACTTTAAGTCGTGATAAACTCACTTTCTAGGCATAGTGTGTTCATATTTTGGGGTAGAATACGTTCAGAAAAGTTTCTATAGACTCATCGTTGAGAATCATTGGAGTAAAAGCATTTATACTTTCTTTAATAGATAGAGATATTTTTATATTTTTGTTTTTTTTTTCATATTTAACCCAACTGAAGACTGTCTCCGGACTGCACCGAGCCTCGTTTGCTACACTGAAGAGGTTCTGGTGTGTGTGTGTGTGAGTGGGTTCTGGTGTGTGTGAGTGGGTTCTGGTGTGTGTGAGTGGGTTCTGGTGTGTGAGAGTGGGTTCTGGTGTGTGTAAGTTGGTTCTGGTGTGTGTGTGAGTGGGTTCTGGTGTGTGTGAGTGGGTTCTGGTGTGTGTGAGTGGGTTCTGGTGTGTGTGTGTGTGTGAGTGGGTTCTGGTGTGTGGAGTGGGTTCTGGTGTGTGTGTGAGTGGGTTCTGGTGTGTGTGAGTGGGTTCTGGTGTGTGTGTGTGAGTGGGTTCTGGTGTGTGTGAGTGGGTTCTGGTGTGTGTGTGAGTGGGTTCTGGTGTGTGTGTGTGTGTGTGTGTGTGTGTGTGTGTGTGTGAGTGGGTTCTGGTGTGTGTGTGAGTTGGTTCTGGTGTGTGTGAGTGGGTTCTGGTGTGTGTGAGTGGGTTCTGGTGTGTGTGTGTGTGTGAGTGGGTGTGTGAGTGGGTTCTGGTGTGTGTGAGTGGGTTCTGGTGTGTGTGAGTGTGTGGTGTGTGTGTGTGTGTGTGGTGTGTGTGGTGTGTGTGTGTGTGTGTGAGTGGGTTCTGGTGTGTGTGAGTGGGTTCTGGTGTGTGTGAGTTGGTTCTGGTGTGTGTGAGTGGGTTCTGGTGTGTGTGTGAGTGGGTTCTGGTGTGTGTGAGTGGGTTCTGGTGTGTGTGAGTGGGTTCTGGTGTGTGAGTTGGTTCTGGTGTGTGTGAGTGGGTTCTGGTGTGTGTGTGAGTGGGTTCTGGTGTGTGTGAGTGGGTTCTGGTGTGTGTGAGTGGGTTCTGGTGTGTGTGTGTGGGTTCTGGGTGTGTGAGTGGGTTCTGGTGTGTGTGAGTGGGTTCTGGTGTGTGTGTGTGGGTTCTGGTGTGTGTGTGAGTGGGTTCTGGTGTGTGTGTGAGTGGGTTCTGGTGTGTGTGAGTGGGTACAATCTCCTGTTGAAGCCAAAGGTATGGAGGCATGAAATGACATGTGTTGGCCCCTCCTCTCCTGCTCTGTGCTGCGCTGCTGAGTTTCAAGCGCAACAACCCCGGAGAGCGCAGCAGCGACTTCACCGCTGCAACTTTGGTGAGTTGGATAAGCTCTCGTTTTATCAAAGAAATCACCGACAAACACTTTTGTTCCCGTGGTGGTTGTGTTTAAGCGTGGGACGTCAGAGTGTGTGTTGTAAACGCGGGTTGTGTTTGTCGGTGGGACTACTTTATCTCTCTCTTTCTGTCTCCGGGTAGAGACAGGGTTTTTTTGGAGCAGTCGATGAGCGCGTTTGAAGTACCTTGCTGGTGAAGACAAGGGGATCGAGTACCTGTGATTTACCCCATCTACTCACCGAAATGAAACTCTGTAAGCCATGTTCCTCTTTAAAATCACGCTGCAACTTTTTTACTTTAAAGTTATCGGCGTTGCCACGGCGTTTGTCGCGGCTGACGCGGAGCTTAACCTGCCAAATAACACTTGGAAACACACGCTAACTTAACATGTTTATTTCCCCGGCAGGATGTGTATGCTAGCAGTCGCCTTGGCGGCGGGATCTGCGCACGGAGTAAGTCCTTTTGCTTATTACTGTCCTTCAGGTGACGTGGCTCTCCGCTCCAGCGATTATTTAGAGCACAGATGCAACGGGTTGTTGCATTCAAAACTGCTGCACAAAATACTTCTCCTGAACCTGTTGCATGTACATGTCTCAACGAGGCTTATTTGGCAAGTTTTAAAAAACGTTTTAACATCATTCATCTTCAAAGCTGGTTGCATTACATGATACGTTAACATGTTTATAAAGTGACTCCTGTTGTCCATATGCACTTTGCAGAAGTTGTCCCTACATGCATCGCGCTGTGGGTGTCTTCAGTCTGGCACAGAGACATTTCTGAATATTTTTCATACTACACATCTTTAAGGACACTTCAGTGAGTGCTTGCAGACCTATGTTACTCCAAGTGAGTCTGTGTAGCACCATGTGTGCAACTTAAAGCTTTGGTGTAAAGGACTTTTTAGTAGCCCGAGGGACAGAGAAAAGAAGCTCATATTTGAGTTGGCCGCCACGCTCAGTAATTTGCAATTGAAGCCCCGCCCCCCTGATGAATATTTAAATGAAGGAGGGTTTTTAGGGCAACGTGCCTTTTTCTAAACCACACCTTTGCAAGACTTTCAGAGTCATCTGCTGCTGCACGTGTCTCTCTTTAACAACCTTTTGTGCATTCTTAAATTTCATTTAAATCCTGAGTAGTATTTATCGCATTTTCAAGGGCAGATAATCTATTCCTAGTTCTCATTTCCATTTTGTCTAATCATACTTTTGAACATCAGAACCTACAATGCAGTAAAAGCTAATTCATTTAAAGTACTTATGCAGTAAGGACATTGCATTGAATTGATTTATTTAAAACAAGGGACAGTGTACATTAATATCAAACATATTAAAAACATGTAAAAGTACTCGAATTAGCCAAAAAGGCTAGTTTTCATCGATAGTCCCTTTGCCAGATGGCGGATAGACATCCTAAAAGCAATAATAAAAATACCACAAAATTGTATACCATTGTACACATTTACAATAGATGACATCACTGAATACAGATAGAAGCAAGGTATGATAATAAATAAATAAAACATTTAACAAACCACACGACCTGACTAAATATACCCCCAAATTTAAGCATTCTGAGATATTTAAACCATAATAATAATAATATATAATATTTTTATAGCGCCTTTCAGGAAAACCCAAGGTCGCTTTACAAGTCGGGTAGGGGTGGGGGGGTAGGGGAAAAAGGCAGACAGGTTAAGGGGGTGGGGGGGGAAGTAGCGGAAAAAATAAACCTATTAAACTAACTAGTGGGGAAAAGCCGTGGTAAAAAGGTGCGTTTTTGATCCCATCCCAAAAGTATTTATACGCTCCATACCCACATTTAATACATACTAGTATACACAGAGGGGGTTGAAGTGTTTAAATGCGTTATTGAGACACAGATTGGCCATCTGTGGCGACAAGGGTCAGGTTTAGATTGTGAAGGGAAAGGTCAATGCGGCGCTACACCCACTACCTCCCAAATTAGAATGAGAAGGGAGTGGGGCTGTTTGATGCTGTCGTTTCAAACATGGCTTCTTCCTAGTTAATTGGGCAGGACTTTAGGTTGAGGGGACGCAACAGTGAAAGCTATATAATGCCATTAATGTCTGATTGCTCCAACATTACATTGTGTTACGTAAACAGCTCCCAAATAGTGTATAAGTACTGTCGTAGTTGAATACGTTTTTAAGTGGTTTAATTTTTTATGTTACGGTTGGTATTAGCTTGCAGAAGTTTACAAAGTAACTAGAAACAAAGCTGTGGAGAAGATGTCTATAATAAATACTCAATTACAAGTACCTGCACATTGCACAGTGCAGTACAAGAGTACATTTCACTACAGCTTATAATATCATAATTTCACGCAATTTCAAGCACAGCAAAATAAATCTAAATCCTTTGCCAAACTTCATCAGTCAGACACAAACCCTCAACTCTAGCAGCGTTAGTGCCTTGCTCTACGAGCCGAGCGACAGGGAACTGAAGTAAGGCGGTCGTCGTCTTTGACAGAGACGCTGGCGGGGAGACGTTCAGGCGAATGAGCAGCAAAAAGCTTCCTGCGTGTCCATAGGACTCGTCTGATGGAGCTGCATTGACTCCTCCACCCACTGCCAACCTCCCCGGTGTGTGTGTGTGTGTGTGTGTGTGTGTGTGTGTGTGTGTGTGTGTGTGTGTGTGTGTGTGTGTGTGTGTGTGTGTGTGTGTGTGTGTGTGTGTGTGTGTGTGTGTGGGTGTGGGTGTGTGTGTGGGTGGGTGTGTGTGTGTGTGTGGGGGTGTGTGTGGCTGAGTAGATGTGTGTGTGTGTGTGTGTGTGTGTGGGGGGGGGGGTGTGTGTGTGTGTGTGTGTGTGTGGGTGGGTGGGTGGGTGGGTGTGTGTGTGTGTGTGGCTGAGTAGATGGATACGTGTGTGTGTGTGTGTGGTGTGTGTGTGTGTGTGTGTGTGTGTGTGGCTGAGTAGATGGATACGTGTGTGTGTGTGTGTGTGTGTGTGGGGGGGGGGTGGGGGTGTGTGTGTGTGTGTGGGTGGCTGAGTAGATGGATGTGTGTGTGTGTGGCTGAGTAGATGGATATGTGTGTGTGTGTGTGTGTGTGTGTGTGTGTTGGGTGGTCTGGGCTCCTGTAACCCTTGTAGTCGTGTCTTTAGCTGCTGTCCAGCCCAAAATGTATTTTATGTTGGAAATTATTATTATTACGAGATAGGGTCGGACGTTGGCTTCGATAATTACCCATACCTTTTTAAGCTTGTACATATCAGTTGAAACCACTACATCGTACATGTATTCTGGGTGAAACAACAGTCGTCATGTCGTTGGACCTCAGTTCCTGCATCTCCAAATAAAAAAAGTTGTGCGTTAAGCTAATAAACCGCCCTATCTGTTAGCTATCGTTTACCGTCTAGTTAGCATTTCTGCAAGTAGCAAGCTTTCGATGTGGCTGATAGCAGTGGGTTTAGTTTGCAAGTTAGCTAGCTAGTTATGCCAAAACTAAACTGACTTCCCAAGCTAACACACGCAGTGCTACAAAGAGTTACAAACCACATTACGCCACTGGAACTATGTGTATCTTTATGTTAGCATGCATTAGCTTGCTTGTTAGCGAGTTTGCTAGCTAATTATGCGGCTAAAACCAAACGTTTGTTGAGGCTAACTCAACCAACTTGCTACAAGATGCTATCAGGAGGTCTGAACATTAATTTAGAAACACCAACTTACAGTTAACGAGGACATATGTGTGTATTTTGGTCTACTTAGCTTCATTCGACATCCAAGCATCAAAGCCACATCTATAGCTAGCTTCCTTTGACAAAAGCATGGTTGTTATATTGATGGATTATCTTAGCGTTAGCTGACTTCCCGAAATGATGTTTCAGTGAACATACGGAGAGGGTGTCTGTCAGGGCTGCCACAGCTGTTGGCACAGAGAAAACATCACACTGGGGTGAGGAGGAATGGCGAGTTAGGGAGGAGGCATGGCGGGAAGGAAAAAGGAGGGAGAGTCAAGTGATTTTTACTATAGCTAGATGGTAAGGAAATGTACTTTTTACATTTCTTGGAATGCAAGATGGACGGGTTGGACACACTGTACATACTGTTTAATCGCAGGCTAGTGACATATGTGGATTTTAAAAACTAACGGGACACTCTTGGTTACGCTGCACGTGCACAGTTCACGCCGGAAACTGAGATTTGTGTCGTTTTAAGGCAGATTGACATTATTTTAGCCTTTTTTAAAGATAATTCCGGTGTTTTTCGTTTTATCGCCTTTCAATTGAAGTTCTTTGTATGCTTGCTTTGCAGTTTTACGTTTTTGGATGGTTGTTTCCATTGAGATCATCAAATCTGCATTATTAAATATGTGTAATGTGTATCTGTAAAGCGCTTTGAGCACTGGAAAAGCGCTATAATAAATGTAAGGAATTATTATTATTATTATTTCATTATCCTTTTGAGTTAAAGCCAATTTTCAAAAGTGTGTTAATCAATTCTCAAAAACAAATACATTATTTACATTTTATTGCATTATTAATTCAACTCAACAGTCCAAAACAACCAAACACATTCAGTTTACTATCATGTACAACAAAAAAGCATAAAATCCCAACGTGTTTAAAGCTGGAAATGCAAATTATTGACCTTTTTGCTTTAAAAAAAATCAATGAAATCAGCTAGAAACTAAAACATGCAAAACTGATATTATAATAAATCAACTCGAGTGCCTCTGTGGATCAGTTAGACGTTGGAGTGGAAAAGAGAGTAGCTCGATCCCTATCTTGTAGTTTTAGCAATATTTGGTTTCCAAAGTGGGCACGGTGTACTTAGTGGAGATACATCGATGCGATAAAGCCGTTAAAGTGGCATTAACAGAAAAAGTAGTCCCTCATTCGCCGAAGAGATGCAATTAGAGGTGGAAGGTGCACGAGTGATGCTAAAAGCTCGCACACTGACAAACGGGGACATCCACTTACTCCCCCCTCCTCTCCCCCCCTCCCCCCTTTGGTTGAATTCCTCCTGAGCTTGGCAGAACTTGTCTCCCACTCCCTGCAGGTGCTATAGACTAGAACATTCCAGAAACGCTAAGTGAGGCGACTGATCAACGCTTGATTTGTGGTTGTTAGACCCTCCCCGCCTCAAACGGAGTCCCCCACCTCCTCCTTCCTTTCCCTTCCTCCCTTAACCCGATCATTACCCCCTCACACCCCCTTTCCCTATCACTGTTTGCCCTCGCTGCTTCCACAAGTCGGACGGTGATTTGTGGTTTGATTTACAACGTAGTGGTTCGAACGTGTCTTTCCAAAGTTCGTCATTCATATTTAATATTGTATTTTAAGTTGTACTTTAAGTTTTGTTAATCGATTCAAGTTGTATTGTCTTTTTCCAGGCATCTGTTCACTTATCGCTCCAATGTGCAGACGTACGGTTTTTCTTTGACACACGTAAAAGTAAACTGATATTTCTTCATGTTCGATGCCTTCCTGGCTTTGTGACGTTAAAAAGGACATTTCTCACTTTCACTTTATGGCTCTAATTAAACTATGAATTAAAACTATGAATACTAATTGCATGTCGGTTTACTTTTAAGTCCATCTTATTGACATGTCGGTGTGTTGCTGGAACATTCCCTTAAGGCTTTGCCCTGAACACGAGAATGGATTCGATGAGGGATGTTTGTAAAAAAAAGTTCTGACGTTGTTTTGAAATCCGGAGAAAGACTGTGTGTTTGATGTGATGGGTCCCGCTGTGTGTCCCATGTCGAGGGTCAGGATGCAGATGTGTCTCTTCTACATCAACATGTGTCCCCTCTTCTTCATGTCTCTTCTACATCAACACGTGTCCCCTCTTCTCCATGTCTCTTCTACATCAACATGTGTCCCCTCTTCTTCATGTCTCTTCTACATCAACATGTGTCCCCTCTTCTTCATGTCTCTTCTACATCAACATGTGTCCCCTCTTCTTCATGTCTCTTCTACATCAACATGTGTCCCCTCTTCTCCATGTCTCTTCTACATCAACATGTGTCCCCTCTTCTCCATGTCTCTTCTACATCAACATGTGTCCCCTCTTCTTCATGTCTCTTCTACATCAACATGTGTCCCCTCTTCTTCATGTCTCTTCTACATCAACATGTGTCCCCTCTTCTCCATGTCTCTTCTACATCAACATGTGTCCCCTCTTCTTCATGTCTCTTCTACATCAGCATGTGTCCCCTCTTCTCCATGTCTCTTCTACATCAACATGTGTCCCCTCTTCTCCATGTCTCTTCTACATCAACATGTGTCCCCTCTTCTTCATGTCTCTTCTACATCAACATGTGTCCCCTCTTCTTCATGTCTCTTCTACATCAACATGTGTCCCCTCTTCTTCATGTGTCTTCTACATCAGCATGTGTCCCCTCTTCTCCATGTCTCTTCTACATCAGCATGTGTCCCCTCTTCTCCCTGTCTCTTCTACATCAACATGTGTCCCCTCTTCTTCATGTCTCTTCTACATCAACA
Source organism: Chaenocephalus aceratus (assembly GCA_023974075.1). Taxonomy (NCBI): domain Eukaryota; kingdom Metazoa; phylum Chordata; class Actinopteri; order Perciformes; family Channichthyidae; genus Chaenocephalus; species Chaenocephalus aceratus. Next base: position 45,657 of record JAMFTG010000371.1, on the reverse strand, counting down.
TGTGTCCCCTCTTCTTCATGTCTCTTCTACATCAACATGTGTCCCCTCTTCTCCATGTCTCTTCTACATCAACATGTGTCCCCTCTTCTTCATGTCTCTTCTACATCAACATGTGTCCCCTCTTCTTCATGTCTCTTCTACATCAACATGTGTCCCCTCTGTGGAAAGAGACTCTGAAAGTTTCTCTCTCTTTTTGTCCTGATCCATTTCTATAAAACCTGTTTGGCCACTTTATGATGTCATTGTCTTGTGTAGCCATTAGCCAATCAGTAACCATGGTAACCTTATCACCTGAATCTCCTCTAGAGCTCCATTGAGTTCTTTGTAACCACATCTCTCTCAGAGGGGCGTGGGGAGGGGCTCCTTATTTTCATCAGAAGTAACAGACAGAGAATCAGCACTTTGGAAACAGGGCTGAAACAGAGGGGGTTATGGGTAATGCTGCAATGACCTGTTTGGTGTCAGCCAATCAGAGACAGGCTTTGTCTATATCTGAGACCTGTAATACATTGAAGGAAGTCAGTCGAACAGGCGACCTTTAATTAAACGTTCTTCTTCCTCTGGTCTCTCTTTCCCACTCGAAATCTCACCATTACCTCATGTCTTTACATTTCTTCAAAGCTCCTTGTCCCCTCCTCTCCTCCACTCACTCGTCTCTCTCTGTAGTTTCGTCACAGGAAAATACTTTGTCACTAAGTGCACGAGGAAACCTATAAAACGCGCCGCTCAAAAGCCCCTGCTGTCCCTCTCCCACGCCCACCGCTAAGACTCTGCTACCTGTGTGGTGCTTACATGCATCTGTGCGTGTTTCCCAGCCTCATAAAAACCCTCTCTCTCTGTGTGTGGGTGTGTGTGTGTGTGTGTGTGTGTGTGTGTGTGTTAGTGCAGGTGGGATGAAGGCTTTCATTTCACTGGGAAATACCCTCTTCAAAACTATTTAAAGGACACACGGCTTCTCGGCGGTGTCATGCCACAACAGTCATTGAGCCAAGAGGATAGATGTGAGACTTTAGATATTAAAACATGTCCAGGGTAACATGTTGAAGTGTAGGCGGGATACTAGAGATGACATAGTCACGGATTAGTGTTTAACATGTCGGGAAAGTCTTACGAATGGCCGCCAATAGGGTAACATGACGCCAATTGCCACTTGAAAACGAAAGGAAATGCTTAAAATGTCTGTAAAACGAGCTAATCCGAGCATTTGGCGGCTAACACCAATGTTTGTTTGACATGCCCGCATCACGAGGGACTGGAAACAACTTAAAGAAGCGGCCATTGTTATTTTATGATGACGGCGCGATATTGAAGAACAAGAAAAGTGATGTTTTTAAAGTGTTGATACCTGGCGAGATCCGTCTTCCTTCATCAGATGTCAGTAGAGATGTCCCGATCCGATCACGTGATCGGGGATCGGAGCTGATCACGTGATTTTCAAAATGTTTAATGTTACAAAACAAAAATGACCATGTTCACGTCTTAAAGTCATCCTGAGGACTTAGTTTTGGTTTAAAATGACTCAGCATCATGTATGTGTTGCTTCTTTTGGGCTTGTTTTCAGACCTGGTTGCTTATCTCTCTCAAATCTGGCAACAGAGTGGGCGCAGTGTCTAATAGTAGCAGCAAGCTAGCGAGAGGCTACGTTCAGCTGGTGACTCGGGAGTCGGGACAGAGAAAATGTCAGCAGTTTGGAAGTATTATAAAATTGAAAGCGAAGGCAGTGTAACAGCCAGATGCAATGTTTGCAAGGCAGAGGTTCCGCGTGGTGGAAAGAACAGAGCTACGTTCAACACGACCAATCTAATACGCCACCTGAGAAACAAACACCAACAACAACACGGCGAGTACACAGCGGCCACTCGGGTAACGGCACTGAAACAACCGACACTTTCAGAGGCTTTCAAAAGGAAAGAGAAACTGCCCCAGAACAGAGAAAAGGCCAAACAATAACAGCCAAGATAGCTGAATTCATCGCGTTGGATGACCAGCCGTTATCTGTTACCTTTTTTTTCTCTTAATGCATTGCATAAAGATCGGATCGGGAAAAATCGGTATCGGCAGATTGTCAAAATCAAATGATCGGAATCGGATCGAGAGCAAAAACAGGTGATCAGGGCATCCCTAGATGTCAGGTAGCATTGTTAGCTTTCCACGCTATGGCGACGGCCTCATTGATACCTTTAGGATACTCAAACCCTTGCATGCAAACTGTCTATTATCCTAAAGGTCATGCAGTCTCTGGAATACTTCATAGTAATTTGGTGTGTTGCTGTTGGCTTCTGCTCACCTTTCCGTGTCGGTGTGTTGGTCTGAACTTGCCAACAGTGTTTGTGCATCGGGCAACATTCCCACTTGTCATGTTTTTTGAATCCATCAGTCTCTACGTGCTATCATACCGCTGGAATGACAGCTGTCTCTCTCGTCCACGCTCATGACGTGCAGATATGGCGCCTTGTGAGTACTGGCAGGTACATGCAAGACATCTTAAAGGTTGTGGCAAGAACTGACAGGGAAATCTTGTATATTTGATCCCCAGTGCTTTGACATTTCCAGAGGTGGGAAGTAGTGGAGTACAAATATTTCGTTACTGTACTTAAGTACATTTTTCTAGTATCAGTACTCCACTACTTATTTTTCTGACGACTTCTTACTTTCTACTTCTCACATGTTGAACACAAATACCTGTACTTTCTACTTCTTACATGTTGAACTCAAATACCTGTACTTTCTACTTCTCACATGTTGAACTCAAATACCTGTACTTTCTACTTCTCTCATGTTGAACTCAAATACCTGTACTTTCTACTTCTTACATGTTGAACACAAATACCTGTACTTTCTACTTCTTACATGTTGAACACAAATACCTGTACTTTCTACTTCTTACATGTTGAACACAAATACCTGTACTTTCTACTTCTTACATGTTGAACCCAAATACCTGTACTTTCTACTTCTTACATGTTGAACTCAAATACCTGTACTTTCTACTTCTTACACCTTGAACCCAAATACCTGTACTTTCTACTTCTTACACCTTGAACACAAATACCTGTACTTTCTACTTCTTACATGTTGAACACAAATACCTGTACTTTCTACTTCTCACATGTTGAACTCAAATACCTGTACTTTCTACTTCTTACATGTTGAACACAAATACCTGTACTTTCTACTTCTCACATGTTGAACTCAAATACCTGTACTTTCTACTTCTTACATGTTGAACTCAAATACCTGTACTTTCTACTTCTTACATGTTGAACCCAAATACCTGTACTTTCTACTAACAATGACATTATTGTTCTATTAATATAAAGGGAGGTCAGGTACTCTTTAAAACAGCTGCTAGTTATGGGTACTTTTTACTGAAGGACACTTCAAAGCCCCTTCACTTTGACTTGAGTAAAGAAGTTGAATCAGCACTTCTACTTTCACCAGAGTATTTTTAAACACGAGTATCTGTACTTCTACTTGAGTAAAGGATGTGTGTACTTGTGCCCTCTCTGCTCATTTCCAATACAAGGGTCATCTTCAGGGTCTCTCTCACATATCTAAACCCCCTCCTTCCTTCCTCCTGCTTTTTCTACGGAGCACACGCTGTCAGTTTGTCCCCCGATTGGTCACGGTGAACTCTCGGAGGTCAGAGGTCGCCGAAACACAAAGGCAGCGAGGAGGCTCTGGTCCGCGGCGAAGGCTTAACATTCCTCCACCCCGCGCTCCAGATCTGTTTATCGCACTGCTTTTTCTGCCTCGTGAAAAGAAGACGAGCAAGAAAACACCTCCGAGAGAAAGCAGGGCCGTTCTGTCAAGGCCTACAGAGGTGGAAGAAGTACTCAGACGTTGTACTTAGGTAAAAGTAGAAGTACTCAGATATTGTACTTAAGTAAAAGTAGAAGTACCAGAGTGTAGGAAATACTCTTTTACAAGTAAAAGTCTTGCATTCAAAATGTTACTCAAGTAAAAGCTTTATTGTCATATGCACAGCGACAGTGTAGCTATGGCAACGAACAGCTCAAGTCCCAGGCTCCTCCCACAATGCATCATAAATATATCTGACATAAAACAATAAAACTCATTAAAAAAAGTAGAAGTACTCAGATCTTGTTCTTGAGTAAAAGTAGAAGTATTCAGATCTTGTACTTGAGTCAAAGTAGAAGTACTCAGATCTTGTACTTGAGTAAAAGTAGAAGTACTCAGATCTTGTACTTGAGTCAAAGTAGAAGTACTGAGATATTGTACTTGAGTCAAAGTAGAAGTACTCAGGTCTTGTACTTGAGTAAAAGTAGAAGCACTCAGATCTTGTACTTGAGTAAAAGTAGAAGTACTGAGATATTGTACTTGAGTAAAAGTAGAAGTACTCAGATCTTGTACTTGAGTAAAACTAGAAGTACTCCAGGTGGAACTAAAGTCTGATTCAACACTTGATTATATTTCACATCTTTCATCCAGATCTCTAAAGGTATTAAATGGAGTAAAAGTACAACATGTACCTCTGAACTGTAGTGGAGTAGAAGTACAAAGCAGCAACACAATGTATACAAATACCTCAACATATACAGTACCTGAGTAAATCTACGGAGTATCTTCACCCTCGGGCTGTGTTTCTGGAGGTCTTTCAGCCTGTCAGAGCGACTGCAGGTGGGGCAGAGTTTTCTCGAAGCTCAGTAGGAGTTTCTGTCTCGTCTTGTTCGACGTGCCTGCTCTCCTTCCCTTAATGCTCTCCTTCCCTTAATGCCATCCATCGCCTCGGGCTGTTTGCACTTCAGAAGGGTTTAGACCTCCTATCCACTCCTTACCCCTTTCCCTTCTGTCTGTCTTTCATCGTTCCCTTTTCCTTGCCTCATGTTGTTTATCTTGTCCCTTTCAAACTCACTTTCTTCGCTGCCCTCTCCAAAAGTACATCTCTTGTTGTGTTGGATGTGGAAACATTGGGCACTTTTAAACTGTCTTTCTTTAATATTAACAAAGGATTAAAATGTGTAATGTTGGAGAACTTACACAGAAAATCGTCTTTCAGGTCATTTTAGTCCCGTTTCTAGCTGCTTTCTCCGTGAAAAACATCGTGTTGCGGTGCCTGCTTAGACCACAACAACAGGCAGACACTAGTTTGTGAACATCCTGGAGCTTTGAGCACCTAAGAAGCTCAATATGTTCTGGGTGGAGACCAAAATTAGAGCTTAAAGTCAGCTTGTCCGTCTTAAATTAGTCAGACATAGGACTCCACATGTAGGATAATGGTGCCTGTTGTCTGCTTATGTGTAATTAAACACGTGAGCAATAACAACATTAAAAGGTAAAGTACCGCTTTAAAAAAAGTGATAATAAATGTGATAAATAAGGACAGAAGTTTTCTCGTATATCGTTTGTATCATGATTCCTTCCATACGTCTTTAATCTCTGATGTCTTGTTTAGAACGATAGCACCTTAACCCCGCCCTGAGGACGTTCAGTTTGTTCTGAAGTCAGAAAGCCACGACAGGTTCTGCTTTGAAACTCCACTTCTTTCCCACTGCAACATCTTTACTTTGGCATCAGACTCCGACATCAGCCCCTTTAAGTCAGACATTTTTCACTGCAATTATCACACGCATGCCCGTGCAGAGGGAACACATCTCCTTTTGTTTGGCACCTTTTCTTAGGGGTGGTGGTCGGAACAAACGCCCCTCCAGGGAAGAGGTGTGTGTGCGTGAGGGACTTTCTAATTACGTGCTTTAATCGAGACGTTAATTACTAGCTTGCGTCCACATTAATGTCATTGTTGTGGAAGGGGCGGGTGCAGATATGTACTCATGTTCTGGCAGCCTGCAGCTAATGTCAACCGAAGATAACACAAATCCATCCTGTTTGAGTTTAGCATGGCAGCGTTAGCTTTAACTCTGTGTATTGTTGGGGGGGGGGGACCCTGGCTTAAGCTCTCTTTCTGTAATCCTGCACACACATTTAAGTGTTTTCTGTCTTTCTTTACCTTTCAGTAGGATTCAACGTTAAAAGATGTGAAGGTTTTATCGTCAAATGGACATTAGCTATAGCGTAATTGTTCGCAATGCAAATCTTAAGTGTCAGGCGAATATTGCAAGTCATTGTGTTGGATTTGGACATATTTGGCAACTTGACGCCGTGCTTTTTAGTATTAACAAAAGATGAAATGACTGTGTGTAGTGTTAGAGAGGTCGCACAGGGAGTCCCCTCGAATTTCAAAGGCGTTTTTAGTGTCTTTCAGCTCGTTTTAGTCGTGTTTTTAGCCATTTTCGCTATAGCTATTAGCTATTAGCTATGTTGCTAATGCTAATCTTAAGTCTCAGGCTCTGCCAACATTGCAGCATACAATGTACTTAAGAAAAACATTAATAAGGAAGTAAAATAGTGCAATAATTATACAAGTTCTTATGTTGGATGTCTTTGTGTAATGTTAGAGAGGTTTTACAGGAAATCTCCCTTAGGTAGGGCTGCTCGATGACGGCAACAATCATAATCTCGATTATTTGGGTCAATAATTGATATCACGATTATTAAAAACCGTTATCCATTTACTTTGAAAACATACATACTTTGAACAGTATGTTTTTAACAGTTGATTACTCTGAACTTTAAAGGTGGGGTAGGTCATTTTGGAGGAACCAGCTCGAGTGCGCTAGAATTTGAAAATACACAATTGGAAGAAATCTGCCACTTCCTCTCAGAGCCCCTCCTCCAACACACGAACATGACCAATGAGGGCACGAGATAAGTTTGTGCCCCGATGGAAGGCTGACAGGCAGGTAGGCCATCCAGTTACTTTAGCCGGCTCAGGTGATTGGTCGAGCTTTTTACAGCGCCACGGCTTCCAGAGATGATATTTCTTTATGGATTTTTTGTCAAAGCACTTCAGATATTCATTGCTATCGGGATGTTAAGAGCATTCCATGGAATATAACAAAAAGTGTATCTCGAGCCGGTTTCTCAAACGTACCTATACCCACCTTTAAGTATAATTTCAAAAAAAAAAAGTTAAAAAAGAAATACGTTGTTTTCGTAATCGTTGCAAGCCAGAACCGCAATTACGATTAATTGAGCAGCCCTAAGCCCTAGGGTTAGGGTTAGTAAACCTCTAATAAACCAACTGCACACTTCCTGCTTGGCACCAAACAACAGACACTGATATCAAGTAGCTTGTGAACATCCTGGAGTCTGGAATCTAAAGCGGTCGTACATTCAGAGCCAGAACGTTATTGGACTACAACCAGCCAGAAACGAGCTTAAAGTACTTTTCCCGCTAATTGTTTACGTGCAAACGTCCCACCACGGTCAGTTTTGAAGGGTCACGGTACCCCTGGCTGCTGCCCATTAATATCCCACTGTGATAGGAACACTATCATTGTTATTGTGGGCCATTGCCTCGTCACTGTGTCTCTGCGAGTCCCTGTAATTACAGAAACCTCCGCTCGTCCTTTGTGCCAGCCAGGTAATCCAGGCAGCACGGGTAGAACCCTCAATAAACCACATAACTTTGGTACATTACTTCATTGGATTTATTTCATTCGATGCCAGCTTGTTGCCGAAGGAAAACAGCCTCTGGATATGGAAGTGCCACAGCTTGTTGTTGTTGTATGTGCAGACAAAGCTATCAAAGCAATAACCCCAGATTGATGTAATGCCATGAAACATGTTTTCATGGAGCAGACGTCTTGTCTGACCAGCAGGTATGTTGCTGCTTGTTACCTCAAGGCATTTCAGGTATTCTCTTACGTCTTTTTCACTGTTTTTTTTATCAGTATCTGAATATTGACCCCACCTAAAGACCTCTTATCATAGCAGCTTTCTTTGTGTCCTATAGTTCACTTTATTTGACTCTCTACTGGCAAACTACTATCATAACCGCAACCACGGTTTTATAAGCGTTGGAAGCCGAAATGATAAGTACACATTAAATATATGAGTCACCTCTTCATTATATTGTTAAGGTTGATAATAGGACACAATAAAGTGGAGGGGTAGATGTCAAAGGCAACGGTAAAAAAACTGAAAACGGGTGTTTTTTGACGGTTTTTTACTGTATTTTATCCATAAAATACAGTAAAAAAACCGTCCAAAAAAAAAAGTGACTTTATAATTCTACTACAACAAAGGATATATAACGCTCCTTATAAACTACATTTTTATGTCTTATAGATACTTAATAATGACTGTTTCATATCAGACGTGGTTTAAAGCTGGTGTTCTGCGTGAGAGCATTGCACGGTGGTCAAGCTGTTGTCGTCCACTGACACAAATCCTCCGTCATAAATCAGAAAGCTCCCAATTTGTCTTCCAGGCGTATTCTATCCAGAGGGGGAAATACCTCGCGTCAGTCAAAGTGTACATTAACGTTCTTCGCGTGAACGCACCTGCAGTTCAACCTGATGAGCAGCTGTCAAATATCACCCTTACTTCCATCTTCAACGTCAGCCTGGGATCGACTGACGGCCTCTTTATCAGATCGCTGATATTTTGTCCCTTAAGCCGTCTTTTTTGACCACTTAAAATCCGTCTCCTAATGACTTAATGAGAGCATTGATTTGATTACAGTTTGACCGCCCAGAGCTGCACACGTTAAGGCCTTTAAAGCAAGTATTTCCCACTTGCTACATTCTGAGCAGCACACTTCCCTGACTGAGTGCAGCTTAGCGCCACCTGGCACCCTTCCCTTCAGCTCGGCCTCGTGCTTTTAGCTATAACTCCATTCATTACGCAGCGAATGTTCCCTCGCTGCCCACTGGGGCCCCCAAAAGGCCGCTAATGAGGGGGGGACAGATGATCATTGTGCCAATGGTCGCTGCTAAACATAACTGTAATCCCGCATTTGACGTTGTGTCCTTCTGCATCAGAAACAGCTTTGAACACGAGGAGAAGCTTCTGTTTCGCTGCGAGGGGGTTTTCTCTCTGAGCCGTAGAGAGGTCAGTGTGTTTGTCAACAGTTGCCCCCCTTGTATTTATTTAGCTGGCTCCTCTTGTTCCTAAAATAGCCCTCGCTTGGCAGCTTCGAATGTGTGTGTGTGTGTGAGGTTTCATTATTTCTGTGAATGGTCAGCATGCAAGTAAGTAAGTGAAGTTTATTTATAAAGCGCTTTTCACAGACAAAGTCAGACGAGCGGGCAGAGCGTTCCGTAGCTTAGGAGCCACGGCTTCGGACGCTCGGTCGCCGCGGGTCTGAAGGCGGGTACGTGGGGCAGACAGTAAATGGTGCGTGTGTGACCTGAGTGGGCGGGCCGGTGTATATCGATGAACTAGGTCAGCCAGCAGGAGTCTGACAATGCTCTGTAGGCAGGGGCGCACTGGCCATCGAGACGTTGGGGACGAATCCCGATGGGTCGACCGAAGTGGGCCGGTCGGATGAGTCACTAGCACCCCCCCCCCCCCCCCCCCCCGTTGACAATTTACTAGCGGTAATTACTTGCGGTACCGAGGTGGGCCGGCGGTACCGAGGTGGGCCGGTCGAGAGTCCCGGGCTGATTTGTAGCCCCAGTCTGTATCTGTAGGTGAGAGTGAGGATTTTGAACGGTATCCTATAAGCTACCAGTGAAGTGAGTGTCGGGGTAAAGTGGGACCGCTTGTTTGACCGCGTGAGAAGTCTTACAGCTGCATTCTGGACTGCCTGCAGACGACCAAGAGCAGACATGCTGAGAGAGGAGAACTGAAATAAACGCATGTATAATCATTTCAAAGTCGGCTGTCGAAACCACAGATCTCAGTTTACTAATGCTTCGTAGACGCGGATTGGTCAAAAAGTGAACTCCGACACACAGACAGTACAGAATAAGATAACACAAAAAGGCCTTTCAATTCTCTTGCATGGCTTAAGTAGGTTATTCTGTAAGTGAAGACACCAAACAACTAGGCTGGAATGTGCACGATTACACGCTTTTGGGTTCAGAGCTGCAGCTAAATATCTATTTTTCTACATTTCTCGTCGCTTTAAAGTCAGAAAGCGGTCGTTTCTCAGCTCGAAACGACAACATATTCAATTTTAAACGACATAATTAAAGCATGAAATACTTGGATTTAACCGAGCCTGTCGTGGTTTAAGATTATAATACAGTTCAATGCCCCTCACACCAGGACGTCAGAGGACAGTTTAAAGTAAGACATGAACCAACGCACACGCAGTAAGAACATTGAGGATCGTTTAGCTCACAGACAGGACATGTATTCGCCTTTTCAGAGCAGGTACCTGCCGTAGGACATCTCATGGCATCAAGTGTGTGTGGTGACGCACACCTGCTCTGTTACCGAACACCTGTCACACCTTCCATCATCGCATATGAGCGAGAGCTGGACTACATCACACAACCTTTAAGCTTTTACGTAAAGATCTTGAACACACACACACACACACACACACACACACACACACACACACACACACACACACACACACACACACACACACACATACATGTATACATCACTTCAGGGGACATTACATTGACTTACATGCATTTCCTGGAGACGTATCCTAACCTTAACCATAACCAACACATGCCTAACCCCTAACCAAGTCTTCACCCTAAAATTAATGATCCCCCTTATGGGGACCTCCAATTTGTCCCCATAAGGGAGGCGAGTCCCCACACGTGACTATGTAAACAGATTTAGGTCCCCACAAGTATAGTAATGCTAGAACACACACACACACACACACACACACACACACACACACACACACACACACACACACTGATTGATACCTGACGTGAGGAGAAGACGTTGTTCTGTATCTTCGGGGTAAAAGATGTAAGAGACATTTTAGGGGTCTTGAGGTTCAGAAAGCGTTCGCAGAAAAATGCGAATTCATTTGCATTTTCTCCAAGACAAGCTGACGACAAGCGCCGACAGCGGTTTCTCCTTCAATTTGAGGTGTCTACAAATCCACTTTTTAACCCACTTAAAACCAAAGCTCACTCTAAAGTACAGTCTACCCTCCAGGCCTTACGCGATGGAAGCAGCAGGTGTTTCCAATATTATGTACGCAGTGGAAGCTTATGAAGCGCATATTTCGAAAACAATATGTGCTCATACGGTGGAAGAAAATCTCTCCACGGCCGCGTTGACCTTCTAAAACGCATTTTATTTAATTTATATAGAAGTGAGACCGACTAAATAAGAGTCTCTTGTTCGTCGATTCACTATTTAAAGTATTCTTTAAGCAAAATCTCCAGCTTCTTAAATTCTGCTTTTTCTTGTTTTAAATTACAGTAAATTATATATGTAAATTATATATGTATAAACGTCTTCAACTTAATAAATAGACGAGACACACACCAAATAAGAGATTCTTACTCAGACATTCATTTGACATCGCCAGCTTTTTAAATTCGCTTTTTCTCGTCTTTAACTTTAACAAATCATATTTTTGACCGTCGTGTGTACATTTGACGACGTCTTGTTGAGACGCATGACTACCGTAACCACGCAGATGAAGTCAATAAATATAATATTCGTTCGTTGCACCCCAAGTCCTTTTTTACAATTTGAATATAATCTGGTGATATGACATCCAGACTTGTGCGCGCCCGTGTCCTCCAGGCACCACATATTTCCCCAAATTGCCACATTCCTCGGTGGATTTTTAACGTGATAAGACGAGAGGTGTTTTTTTTACGAAATGTCATCGCTTGACATTTTGGGATGCTCCAGGTCTTCTTTTTTCACCTTGGAAACCTCGACGGGTTGCACCTTCTTCCTGCTGGAATGTTCCGGCATTCCCGATGGAATTCCACACAGAGGGGTCGAATGAGAAAGGGGGCGGGGCTTATATAGATTATATTCCCCCCGAGGTCACACACCTGTCTGCACCTTCACCTCCCCCCCTTCTCTCCCTCACCCGTTGTTACCCTCCCCCTTCCTCCCTTGTATTCCCATTGAACTCAGTGACTCCATTGATTTTCCTTTTAGATTTGTTTTCTTGAATTCTCTAAATCAGAATCGGCTTAGTTGCCGGGTAGATTAACACACATGGTACGGCAGTTGCTTAAGTGTGTACAGGTGCACACATACACACAACAAGAGGTATTAAGTTAAGTGTAAATTGATAAGTGGAAAAGCTGTACTGTTTTAAAAAAGGTTACATTGTGCAAAATGTACTGTAGAAAAAAATCTAAATTACACAACATAATGTGTGTTTTAAAAACGTTAAGCGCCACGGGTAGGAAGTAAATAAGTCCATTATGGGTCTGTCTGACAAATAAGACTTAAAATGAAAATAATAAAACTAGTATTTCATATCTCAGTCGCAAAAGGAGGTACCTATACTCCCGCTATCTTGGAAGTGAGATAAGCCAGGATTTGGACAATCAGCTGGTGATTACGGTACATTATTATTGTTGCTAAACAACGTGAAGTGTCCTCGTCGGTCTAGAGGTGAGTCAGAGGATGCCGGTGTGGTGTTTAGTCTGTAAGATGTTTTGTCTCAACGACTCACACACTTATATGTTCCCACAGGATTCACAAAACATCTACACACACACTCCAGCTGTTACTGTGACGACGAGGAACCCAATAACCTCGACAAGTGGGACTTTCGTTCAGTATTTCACTCAAAGAAAAACCTAAATCCCAGGCTCTGGTTAATACACAAAGTCAAATATATAAAATAATATATTCAAAGTGTAGAAATGCAGGAATACGTACATACCTTTCTCTGGCACACGAACAACTCATATTTTGTAATGACTATAATACCCATAATTCCATCCTGGGTCTCTGAGTAAAGCTGTGAGGGGGTCAGAGTGAGAGCTGGAGGTCAAAGGTCACTGTTTTTAAACTTGTATGTCTCAACTCTGCGTGGTATACCTTCAGGAATCCGCGAGCCAGACAAGAGCACACATGCTTTTGAGGGATTTGTGTAAAAACGCACGAGGAGGTTTTGACCTTCACCGACCCCCCCTAGAGGTCAAAGTTGTATCTGTTTATTGAGCTTGGAAGTGTGTTTGCTTTTGGGATGTAGCTGATAAGAGATGAGAGATGTTCGGGGGATTATTAGAGCGCGACAGGAAGTGACCGAGGCTTCACCTGCGGACCGAAAGATAACAGGCAGGAAGTCAGCTGGACTTTTCCTTACATACACAGTCAGTCATAAAACAGCCATTTAACATCATTAAGCAGATTCAAGGACAACATACGCTTCTAGATGAGCTGCTACAAGCTAATGTTGGATGAAAAGTGACTGCATTGAAAAAATATATTTGCAAATTAAGTATATTTTTACGTGTCTCAGCTTTTATTCGACAAAGCTCTTCAGACAGCTTTAAAAAATGTTTTCAACTAAAGTCCCACAAGTTAGTAAATCTGAGTTTACAGCTTATTCATTTTGCGCGTGTGTGATAAGTCAGAAATAATATTAAAAAGGTAGGCGAAATTCACATTAAGTAAGGAGGCGTGTGGCGCAGTGGATGTGCGTTGGTGTTGGGATCAGGTTCAAACCCCACTGCAGTCAGCATGTCGTTGTGTCCCTGAGACGCTTCACCCCACAATTGCTCCACAGTATTGAGCATGTAAGTCGCTTTGGATAAAAGCGACTAACAAGTGACACGTAATGTAAAGTAAGAAAATAGTGATACTTCAGTGGAATAAGGATGCTCCAAAAGTAATAAAACAATGTCTAAAAATACAGATAAACACGTGAATCTAAGAGAAAACGTATTTTATTCATCTTAAAATATTGTCAAAAATCGTCACAAGTCAGAAATGTAAAAGTAAAACATGGATATATTTGAATAACATTGAAGCATCCTCCAAGAACAATTGTCAGTAGGGTGAAAAGAAAACATATTTTTCTAGGGTAGTTACTATAGCAACGCAGTGTGGGCGGGGCGATCGGCTTCCGTCGAGCTCCCGCTGGATTTTCTCATCCCCGATGAGATGTAGGAACGTCGTCACCTCCTCGGTCGACCACGGTGTGCTTTTCTTTGACGTTGCCGTTTTTGTAGCTCCGCCGTTTACAAAAATGCCGCAAGCTTGCTTCTAGATATATATGCGACGCTAGGGCTGATCTCGCGCACGATCTTGTGACGATTCTCTCTGACCAATCAGCAGTCGAGAGTGCTGACGTCACTAGTTCAGCCCTGGCCTGATAGAAACCACCATTTTATGGGGCCGGAAAAAGAGGGGGAAAGTACCCGCTAGCCGGTGCTACGCTACATGGAAAGGCCACCAAATGACCTGGCCGCTTGAGGACGATTTAAGGACGCTTCAACGGGGCTACCGGCTGCAGTAGGAATGCGCCATAAGTGACCCTGCATTCTTTCCACAGCACCATCATTTGTGTCAGCGCTGAGATGTGCTGCTGTCAGTCTAATAAGTACTCCGGGTTGAAGAGGAGGAGGAAGAGGAGGAGAGGTCGTCCAGACTTGAGAATTTAAACCAAGTGAAACTGAGGAATTATTATAACCGCGTTCTGATGCTTTAAGTGGCCGTGAGTGACCTGGAGAGACAACAAGGCTAGAGGGACAAGTCAGACACCTGGATGACCTCTTTCCTACTCTTTAGGTTTGACCTTTAGCTGCCGGTTTACCGACGACCATGCGATGCTCGAGGAAGGCCCTCGAGGCGAAGGGAAGTCACACTGAAGAAGCTGCTTTGCATAAACCCTCGTAGAAATGGCTCAAGACTCAACGTGGAGTGTTCCCCCCCGGAGCGGATAACATTTGACTTGTCCAATTTGCCAAAACACTTGAGCTTGAACTTAAGCCTAAACAGGCACCAGAATATTGCAATTAAACGACAGAAATGGCCGTTAAATAATAATAAATGTGATTTATAGAAGACACAAAGACGGCAAAGCGGCGCCGGGGCCTCTTCCCCGTAGCTCAGCGTGTGTTTACGACCGAATTAAAGCAACACTCTTGACTTCTCTTCTCCTAAAAAAAAAGACTTTCCCATGACGCGCCTTTGACACTATAAGGTCATTGTCTACGCCTCGACGCTCGCTGGAAGAATCCAAGATGGCCGACGTCCCCTTTTTCTCTTTTTGGTGTAAATCATCGCTCTTGGTTTGAATAGCTTTCCCTCGGTTCTTAAAATATTGAAATCGGCCGTTTATCGTCGAGTGTAAATGTTAGTTTTGAGTGAGTTCATGCAGTTTAACGTTGACTAGGTGATTCAGGAGATGAGCGGACAGAAAGGACGCAGCCTAGGTGGTCTCCGAGAGTTAATGATTAGTGGAAAGAGGGGCTTTTATGTTAAGAGACAATGGAAGGAAGAATGGAAGTCATGTCACAGTACAGTGGATTTGAAAACACAAGCAACGTTAGCTTTGTCCGCTTGAACAAGATCCTTTACCAAAGTGCTTTCAATGTAAGCGAAGTGGGCTAGTAGTAGAAATAGCGCATTAAAGGCTTCGAGTACTCAATAAAAGTATTTTTTCAAAAGTGACATCCTTTTTAACGCAACATTCCCTTAAATGGGGAAATTCATTCAAGTCCCAAGTCATTACTGATTCTAAGTAGGTTTTGAAGTGGGAAATGAAGTATACTCCAACTGAAGTGCATGCATGCTAAGTAAGGTCAAGTGTGCTGTTGCTTTCCCACAATGCAATGCACAAAGGGAGTGGAGGCGCTTTTCATAGCTTGAAAATAATGGACTAAATTGCTCCAAAAAACACTTTTCATCTGAGAAAACACGTATTGTATCGTGTGTGATAGTACATACGTTTTTGTACATACTGTAGAACTAACATACATAATGGGTTTTGGACACATATACCGCCAGTTGGAGTCAGTGCAGAAAAAAGGCAAATAAAAGCACACAAAGTGATCTGGCAGTGAGTACAAATATGATGAAAGTGTTAAAGTAGATGTTGCAGTGTCATGTCGTGAAGGAAAGGGTTAAACTCCGAAACAGCCACTTCATTCGTCTTTTAAAACTCTGTCTCGTCTATTTCAATATGACTATTAATTCAAACACTAACAGGTTGATTTTAGCATACATTTCCCCTCCTTTCTCTCTCCCTGTTCCGACCTTATTTCGGACGCCCACTGTGCATTCCTTCCCTTCCACTTGTCTCCACCTCTCCACGGCAGCAGAGGTCAAAGGTCAGGCGGGAGAGAGAGATCTCCCCTCCACGTTGTGTCAGTTTTCTCTCGGCGATGGAGGGAGAAGGATGTTTTTCTTTCTCTGAGCTCCCCGGGCATGTGGGTGCTCTGACATGCAATGCTTTATGGGTAATTAACCCCGAGCAGGTGGACTCGTCACTGATTGGCTCACGGTCAGGGCTGCCTTTAAAGTTCACCGGAGACTTATTCGGTAACCGAAGCTTTAAAACGTCAGAGTTAGTGACTGGACTAGCTTTTTTTTAAACATGCAGTTCGTTCTTTTAAGATGAACTAAGATTTTACATCATATTAACCCTCCTGTTGTCTTCGGGTCAAATCCGACCGATTTACTACTTTCATCAATCATAATCAAAAAAACAAACAAGAGACGTCAACATTCAGGAGACGACAACATTTGAGACATTTGCAGCTTTTCTTCGTTGACCTCTGGGTGCAGATCCCGTCGTGTCTGACCCCCTCCTCTGACTGGGTGCAGATCAAACAGCTCCCTGTATCTGACCCCTCCCCTCGGCTGTGTGAAGCACTTAACCCTCCGCACACTCGTCCTCTTCTATTCCCCAAAACGCGTCCCATCTGGGCGTCACACAGCGACCCTATCTGCGGCATCTCGATGACGACCTCTCCGCGGGGGGCCGCGACCTGAAAATATTGTCTCAGTGAAGCACAATATTGCTTCAGCGTCCATAAGTCCATTCGTCATCTTTAAGTCTCTGAAGCAGAAACGGCCCCCCAGCGGGACACTTAACCCCGTCCGCCTGTATTATCGCTGAGTGTTTGATCCAAGGTGGCTTCCTCTCACGGGATCCGTCACTTCCGAGGTGGAGAAGTACTCAGATATAGTACTTTAGTCATTGAGAAGTACTCAGATATAGTACTTGAGTAAAAGTACAAGTACCAGAGTGTAGGAATACTCTGTTACAAGTAAAGTCCTGCATTCAAAATGTTACTCAAGTAAAAGTAGAAAAGTATTCTCATCAAAATATAGTTTTATCTACTTTTACTCAAGTACAAGATCTGAGTACTTCTACTTTTACTCAAGTACAAGATCTGAGTACTTCTACTTTTACTCAAGTACAAGATCTGAGTACTTCTACTTTTACTCAAGTACAAGATCTGAGTACTTCTACTTTTACTCAAGTACAACATCTGAGTGCTTCTACTTTTACTCAAGTACAAGACCTGAGTACTTCTACTTTTACTCAAGTACAAGATCTGAGTACTTCTACTTTTACGCTAGTACAAGATCTGAGTACTTCTACTTTTACTCAAGTACAAGATCTGAGTACTTCTACTTTTACTAAGCACAAGATCTGAGTACTTCTACTTTTACTCAAGCACAAGATCTGAGTACTTCTACTTTTACTCAAGTACAACATCTGAGTACTTCTACTTTTACTAAGCACAAGATCTGAGTACTTCTACTTTTACGCTAGTACAAGATCTGAGTACTTCTACTTTTACTCAAGTACAAGATCTGAGTACTTCTACTTTTACTAAGCACAAGATCTGAGTACTTCTACTTTTACTCAAGCACAAGATCTGAGTACTTCTACTTTTACTCAAGTACAACATCTGAGTACTTCTACTTTTACTAAGCACAAGATATGAGTACTTCTACTTTTACTCAAGCACAAGATCTGAGTACTTCTACTTTTACTCAAGCACAAGATCTGAGTACTTCTACTGTTACAGCAACTAAAGGTAGTAAATACATATAGTACACTATTAACCTCTGAATATTAGAGTAGTAGAAGTACAAGTACCTCAAAATGTACACCACTGTGTCTGAGCCCCCCCCCCCCTGTCCAGGCAGGACTTCCCGCCGTGTGTGAAACCTCGGAGCCTGCCAGCTGTGTAAAGCTCTAGATCCCTGTCATTGCACAATGCAGAGGTGTCCGTCACCCCCCCCCCCCTCATGTCTTCACTCTTGTTTTCAGAATGGTCTCACAGCAGGTGATGATGTCTGCTTTTTAAAGAGGGCCCCTCAGAAAAATATACAGGGAAAATATGTCATTTTTGGATGTCATTTTAATACTTAGTTTGAGTTATGTCGACGGCTTTTCAAACGTGAGAAGAAGGGGAAGCAGTTCAGTGTAGAGAAGTACTATATTAGTGATATGTGCAATTTGTGCGGAAATTCAGGGACTAATATCCTTAAGGATCACAAAACACAATTGACGAGTAGCTTCTTATTATTGCAAATATTGTTTGAGACCCTGCTTAGAAAGGCTCCTCGAGTTGATATGTTCATATTAAGTATTTAACACAATTTTTACTATAGTTTGAAGTGTTTAACATTTAAAGGAAATGTACATACAACGTGCTTTTTATCCTGCTTTTATCTGTCCGAGCAATGAAAATCTAAAGTCCCAGGCTTCTCCAAAAATGCTAAATGCTTAAGACATTTGAAGAAATTAAAATATTGCAAAAGGAAGTAGTGCAAGCGACACAATTACCCTGTCGAAGTCTAAAGAAGTCTCAACTGAAAGCCATCAGACTATTGTAAAAGTTGCATTGTTTTATCCCTTAAATTATAAGTCATTATGTCCTTTATTTAAGGGGAAAAGGCAGTTTTACAAAGGGCAAACACGCCTAATTAACGCTAGCGAGTATCCTTGTTACAGTGTTTTGTGTGGAAACCGGTTAAAAGTGTGTGCGTGTAGTAAGAGCATCATATGTTCAGCTTTTTCTCGTGCCAGCTACATGTCTTCAATCTGCTTACAATGCACATGTTGAAGCTTACAGTTACATTTGAATGCCTTCTCTTCTGGGTGAACTGTAGTTATCCCTATCCCTACCTGCATACTAACAACAGCTTGATAATAACAGAGTGGGTGGGCTTAGTGTCGTGTCTCTTTGCTTCAGTCATGCTAACGTGGCTAGCAGCTAGCGGAGTGTGTAACCCACATCCAGCACGATAGCATGTGTGGATGTCAACAATTCACTCGTGTCTTTATTGTTCACAATGTGATTCATGTCCACCGTGTTAGTATGGTTCCTCCTCTCTCTATTTACGATACTTCCGTCCTTCCTACAGTTTACACACAGAGCATTAACACTGTGAGTGTGTGGAGTAAACACACGCTCGCATCCGTCATCCGTGATTTCACCAACGTCTTAAAACCGTCATCGCTTCAGTAAACCTGTCCGCGTGTAAACACCACCTCCCATAATGCACTGCAGCTGGAGCAACATACAGCGCAGGACGCTACAAAATGCCCCAAAATGTCTCATTGTCTTGAGTTTTTGGGTGTGTGTTTGACCCTGTAGGTGGGAATAAGACATATGGACCCTCGAGGGTAGAAAACAGCTCCTTAAAATTAAAATTATCTACATGTTTTGCTATAATTAGCGGTTTGTTTTCTAGTGGTTGATCTTGTCCGGATATCCCCTGCAGTGCAAGTCAATATGTTGTTTTAAAGAAAGTAATAGATTGATAGTTAAAGATTTACTGGCTCTACTGCAGGGCTGACACTAATGAGAAGTTCCCTTAATTATTAACCTCTTTCTAAAATAAGCAATGGATTAATCTATAAGTCGATCAACAGAGAAATATTAACAGCAGTTTAAATACTTTTTTAAGGGGAAATACCAATTTTCTAGTTTCTTTTTTCTCACTTTTTTCAAAACTATTTTTCTTTTTTGTATTACTTTTAATATAACATACTTTAATATTGTTTTAATATTGTCTGCTTATCTGTATTATTGTGTTGCATTGTTGGAGAAGACCTAAGATTTTCAACCACATAATTGCTATGTTAGTTTGCCAATAAAGAACCTTGAGCCAAAGGATTACCTGAGAGGATAATTAGAAGAATAATTGATGATAAAGATAATCATTCGTCCCAAAGAAATGAAGAACATGTCTAAAAATACATGATTTTTAGGGAGAAAATTGACTAAAATCAGCAAATCCTTGCATTTTAAATCTAAAACCATCATTTTGGGTCAGAAAATATAGAACGAATGAAATCGAAGTTGCTTTTTTGTGAATTTTCTAACGTTATTACTCTGATAAAATCACTTGAAAACATGTTAAAGGGATCACTGCACAGGGTGTGTGTGTGTGTGTGTGTGTGTATGTGTGTGTGTGTGTGTGTGTGTGTGTGTGTGTGTGTGTGTGTTCCTGTATCGTGTGTCTGACCGTCTGATTCCCTGTCTGTGTCTCTCTACCTCCTCCTGCTGCACTAAGGTCTGTTTCCGCATACCTACCTGAGCGCTTCTTGGCACAAAGTGTGTGTGTGTGTATGTGTGTGTGTTAGAGTGTGTGTGAACACTCAGAGGACTAAACATGGAGTGTGTGTATCATGTGTAAGGGAACAGGCATGTTGATTTGGGTGTAATGTGGAAAGAAAATCATGTATTTTTGCAAAACTGTCGAATTAATAGTCCTTAATAGTCCTTCTTTTGTTCAGTTGACATCCCAGATCCCAAATATATTGAAATATATGTCACAATATGTGGAGAAATGACACACATCTTGACATTTGAGAAACTGGAAGTAGGCAATATGTGGCTTTTTCCTTAAAAAAACGATTTAATAGTTCGCATTTCATATCATAAAGGGACATTTCTGTTGACCAATTTATCAATGTGACCGACAAACAAAAACATATTTAAATAAGTCTGACATTCAGTTATCAGATTTCTATAGACCTGTTTCAAAACCCAAAGGAAAGTAGTTTTTCTCAAAATCATCTTCCTCTCGGCCTTGGCTTTATGTACACGGTTGCTATGCCAACTGTGCCCATCTCGAGGTGAACAAGCAGAGCTGACGTTTGAGAGATTCCCACCAACTGTCCCACACACACACACACACACACACACACACACACACACACACACACACACACACACACACACACACACACACACACACACACACACACCCTGTGTCAGTGTCTCCCTGTCACTCGGTCGTCTCTTCCTTGACGAGCTGCTGTGACATTGCTGTGGCTTTTCATGTCCAACCTTCGCACCGACAAGCCAACTTCCACAGCACATAGCTCCGTGTGTGTGTGTGTGTGTGTGTGTGTGTGTGTGTGTGTTGCATAGTAAACTGACCAGGATTTCTTGAAGCTATTTTTAGCTTGCCAAAGGTGTAAAGTGTTCCCTTTTTAACAACAATTAAAGCATTAAAGTTAATCTTCGTTCCAAAAGTGACTTTTTTCTTGCCCTATTTTTTTTTTCTTTATTGGACAGCTGACAGTATAGAGACAGAAACATTATATGATAATTAAAAACCGGATTTTCTGTTTTAAAATGAGCAAAATAATAATAAATAATAAAACTAATGCCATCTACGTATATTGAAGAATATTCAACAAAACACACACACCTTTCTCAATCAAACTCATTTTTCTTGCATAAATATCCTAGTTCTAGCGTCTCAAATATGAAGATTAGTATCTTTCCTTTTTATGAACGATATTAAACGGACTATCTTTGGGGTTCGGATGGTAAACCAAACAAAACATAACATCTATAGTCGTCTTCTTGTGCTTTCTAGAGATTAGACATTTCTCAGCCTTCTCTGACCTCACACAGACGTTTTGTCTCCATGACGACTCAATCAGCCTCTCCATTAACACAAAAGAGTGACATGTCCAAACACAGACATGTTTTCCTCCAGTTGATGTTGGTGGTCTTCAGTCTTCGGTTTATCCTGTCTCTTTATGTTGCTGTTATGTGGACGTTTTCCAGGAAGACGGTTAAAGATTACACAAGCCAGGCTGGGTGTGAATGGTTTGTATATACTGTAAGTTTACCTGAGGTTTGCTCTGTTGTGAAGCTTTAGGTCGGAGGAATGCCGTATACGTATACGGTGACGGATGGTTGTGTAAACAGGGGTATACAAATAAAGTTGGATTGAAGCCAGTTGGAGGACTGAGGAGGAACTGGGGTCTTTTACCCTAAAGCCAGGTGTTGATTTCCTACAAGAAGCATTCAAAATCCTTTTAAAGGCAATCCATTTTTAGACAGATATTGTTTAATTCTACTTATTTGTGTGCAAAAGCTTCTATTTCTTATCATACACATCAAGCTTTTAAGAGCAAAACAGCCCTTATATGGATATTTCGTCATCGTATGCAGATGTCTATCCCATTTTCCCAGTCTTTGCAGGTGCATTCAAAGCACATTCCTTCATCACATAACATCATAGTCTCTAAATCATCTTAAATTGCCTTTTCTGTGATACTATCTAAAGGATATCCAAATATCCCAAATATCATATTTACAGTTTCTCCAGGGTAGGTGTTTTTACGGCAGCTATAAATATGTCAACTACTGAGATCAGTGGTGCAACACTTGTACCTTGAAGCAGTGATCTGACGCCTGATTACACACGTTCAGTCCTGTTGTGGATTTGCATATCAATGAACATGATGTGTTGTAAAGATAACACTCATATTAGGGTTGTAGGGTTTTGGAGCAGTGGGTTTGAATGTAGTGCTGCAGGAATGAGTCCTAACAGCATTTTAGCACTTCCTGTTCGCTTGTCTCAATGCCACTAAATACCCTACTGGTGAATTTAGAAACTGCGGTTGCTTTTTAGTGTCTAAATGAGACGAGTAAGCGCCATCACGCCCAACATTAGCCACCTTTAGCTTAGCGGTGGTGACGTGAAGTCATGTGACCGTGCTGTAGTTCCTTTATAGCCCAACATTAGCCTCCTTTAGCTTAGCGGTGGTGACGTGAAGTCATGTGACCGTGCTGTAGTTCCTTTATAGCCCAACATTAGCCACCTTTAGCTTAGCGGTGGTGACGTGAAGTCGTGTGACCGTGCTGTAGTTCCTTTATAGCCCAACATTAGCCGCCTTTAACTTAGCGGTGGTGACTTGAAGTCATGTGACCGCGCTGTAGTTCCTTTATAGCCCAACATTAGCTGCCTTTAGCTTAGCGGTGGTGACGTGAAGTCATGTGGCCGTGCTGTAGTTCCTTTATAGCCCAACATTAGCCGCCTTTAGCTTAGCGATGGTGACGTGAAGTCATGTGACCGAGCTGTAGTTCCTTTATAGCCCAACATTAGCCTCCTTTAGCTTAGCGGTGGTGACGTGAAGTCATGTGGCCGTGCTGTAGTTCCTTTATAGCCCAACATTAGCCGCCTTTAGCTTAGCGATGGTGACGTGAAGTCATGTGACCGTGCTGTAGTTCCTTTATAGCCCAACATTAGCCTCCTTTAGCTTAGCGGTGGTGACGTGAAGTCATGTGACCGTGCTGTAGTTCCTTTATAGCCCAACATTAGCCGCCTTTAGCTTAGCGGTGGTGACTTGAAGTCATGTGACCGCGCTGTAGTTCCTTTATAGCCCAACATTAGCTGCCTTTAGCTTAGCGGTGGTGACGTGAAGTCATGTGACCGTGCTGTAGTTCCTTTATAGCCCAACATTAGCCACCTTTAGCTTAGCGGTGGTGACGTGAGGTCATGTGACCGTGTTGTAGTTCCTTTATAGCCCAACATTAGCCACCTTTAGCTTAGCGGTGGTGACTTGAAGTCATGTGACCGCGCTGTAGTTCCTTTATAGCCCAACATTAGCTGCCTTTAGCTTAGCGGTGGTGACGTGAAGTCATGTGACCGTGCTGTAGTTCCTTTATAGCCCAACATTAGCCACCTTTAGCTTAGCAGTGGTGACGTGGAGTCATGTGACCGTGCTGTAGTTCCTTTATAGCCCAACATTAGCCACCTTTAGCTTAGCGGTGGTGACGTGAGGTCATGTGACCGTGTTGTAGTTCCTTTACAACCTAGTGGTGTTATGGGTGGAGATTATCCTGCTGAATAAAGCATAAAAGTAACATAAACGTGGACGATCCCATTTGCGATGCTAGTTTCCAGGACTACAAAAATACGTTCTCCGGATCTTAAAAGTATGAAACAATATGTATTTTCTTGACATCGAGGCTGGCTTTATATGTCAGTATGGATAAAGGTGCATGAGAAGGAGAGTTTCCCTCCCTGTCCTCACCTGGAGGCAGAGAACTGACAGCTGTACTCCTCTCATGATGGGAGGAATGTGAGGAGGACAAAAGGAGAGAGTGAGAGCCTTAGGGAGGGAGGAGAGAGGGGGGAGGATGAAGGGAGGGAAGAGGGGTAAAGGTAAGGAAAGGAAGTAAAGGCATCTTCTCCCTTTCCTTTTCCTACATCTCCATTTTTCCTGATTTCTCTCCTCTCCCTCCCTCCATCATTCCAGGCTTGTAATTTTTAACAAGTCGTGGATTGACGTGCCCTATAGACTACAAACACTGGTTGCATTCCTCAGCCTTACACACACACACACACACACACACACACACACACACACACACGCTGCTCCTCCGTGCCCTAACCTGGCGATTGTCAGCGTGTTCGTTCCCTGGAGCGTAGCCGTGCCTTTTTACTGTCAACAAAGGATGTTTAATGAATTTCACCCCTTCTTTTCGGAGGTAAACACGCTGCTTTTACAGTTCCTTGTAACTGCAGTCAAAGGCTGCGGACGACCCGGGACAGGAATTCCTCAGGAGAAGCATGGTGTGAAGGAGGAGGAGGAGGAGGAGGAGGAGGAGGAGGAGGAGGAGGAGGAGGAGGAGGAGGAGGAGGAGGAGGAGGAGGAAGAGGAAGAGGAAGGGCAGAAAAGGGCGATGAAGAAGGGAATGGATGAAGATGAGGACGAATCGTTGTTTGATGGCATTAAGATTCTTCTTCTTCTCTTCTTCTCTTCTTCTCTTCTTCTTCTTCTTCTTCTTCTTCTTCTTCTTCTTCTTCTTCTTCTTCTCTTCTTCTTCTTCTTCTTCTTCTTCTTCTTCTTCTTCTTCTTCTTCTTCTTCTTCTTCTTCTTCTTCTTCTTCTTCTTCTTCTTCTTCTTCTTCTTCTTCTTCTTCTTCTTCTTCTTCTTCTTCTTCTTCTTCTTCTTCTTCTTCTTCTTCTTCTTCTTCTTCTTCTTCTTCTTCTTCTTCTTCTTACCTCTCCGTTACCTAACCCCAGCTGACATTACGGGATCAGAGTAGGGACACTGCCTCTTTGAACTTTGACCCCAGCCTGATTTTAGACTCTTCTTTATGAACACACAAGAGGGCTCTTCCACCACCCACACACACACACACACACACACACACACACACACACACACACACACACACACACACACACACACACACACACACTAATATCTAATGAGAGACGGCAGCCTTTCTTCCTGGCTGCAGCCCAGACTAATTAAAATACATTTTGATAACCTTGTCATGCGGGAGCCACATGACTCTGATCCCGCTGCCAAGCTGCAGAGCAAGAAACAGATCGCTGCACTCTGAGAAAAGTGAAAAAAAGTGAGTTAAAGTCTTCACTCTGCAACAGGTTAGCCTTTAAACCACGGGTGTCCGAACCTTTTTCACCGAGGGCCACATACAGACAAATATTCGAAGGGCTGGGGCCGCTCACTAGAAATATACTGCCTCGTAGGTTCAGTTATAAGTTCGCAAAATTAAACAATGTAGGTAAATTAATACTTGAATGTGCTTTGAGTCATCTGTAATCTGGCATAATTCATATCTTCTCTTTTCTGAGATGAATGTATTCGTATGCATGGTCCTCTTTGAAAAACCCTAACGCAGGGGTGTCAAACTCAATTTATTCGCGGGCCACGTCAGCATTATGTTTGCACTCAAAGGGCCGGTTGTAACTTTAAGACTATATATCAAAATATATATATAAATATTTAATATATATAAAATAATGTATTATATTACATCATTGCCTCTGCATTGGATTATCATCGGATAGGGTAATAACTTCATAATTAACTACGTCTGAAAGCAGAAGTCTAGGGCAAATCATTGCAAGTCTCTTCACTGAGAATGTTACAAAATGATTTAAAAAATCTAATTATGAGAAAAAATTTATATTTTGAAGAAAATAAGTCAAATTCTGAGAAAAAAACTTGTTCTGAGAAAAAAGTCAAATTTGAGATGCATTGTGGGATATGTAGTTTATGGGCAACGTGCTTCTGTAAATCGGCATGTAACCGTATAATATTCTTTGCAATCTCTTGAGGGGCCGCATGAAATGAAGTCGCGGGCCGGATTTGGCCCCCGGGCCTTGAGTTTGACACCCCTGCTTTAAACTAACCAACAGGTAAAGTGCACCCCCTGCTGCCACCGTCACTGGAGATAAATATAATCCTGACGCTGTATGTTAGCGCCCGCTGCCTCCTTTAGTGCCTCGGCGTGACTCAGACAGATCGGCAGAGAATCCGACACTCGTCTCGGTTATTTTAAACCAGGAGCAGCAATTACAGCGAGGAGGGGTCGTCACCGCCGTTTAAAATAGGGCTTCTTCCAGTGTGTGTGTGTGTGTTTATCGGATTTGTGTAATCTGCACCCCAGCTCCTCAGCGCCTGTCACTTCTTGTGCCCCCCCCCCCCCCCCCACACGTCACCCCGCATGTTGGAGGTGGTGTCTGCAAGGCAAAGACACTGGTCTTCAATACTAGCGTAACAGTCAGACTCTATGGGATGTTATGAGGCTGCTTCTTCTGATTGGGTTTTTCGTGTGCTCTGATTGGTTAGCTGGCAGGCAAAGTATGCTGTCTCTTATCCTGCTGCCAAAAGACAGAGAACAAACCAAACCAAAAACATACCTTGACGGATAGATGGTTAAAAACCTTTAGAAATCTCTCTTGAATCTGAAGATACTAAATGCTACCTCTAGTCTCTGACTTTGATATCTGCCGGTGAGATAGATATCATGACTCGAAGCTCTTTGAGTGACTTCTCTCCATCTTGTCTCCATCTTGTCTCCATCGTGTCTCCATCTTGTCTCCATCTTGAAAGTGATTGACTAGAAGCTCAGGTAAAGATGGATAATATTCATCACATCCTCAGGGGACCCATAGAAATGTGTAGGACGAGTTGCTAAAGGCGCATTTCAATAACTGGGACACACACACACACACACACACACACACACACACACACACACACACATGCACACACGCACACAACTTTCAAGCAACTATTTAGGGAGGTTTTGTTGCTTCTAAAACTAAAGAAATGGCCATATTTGCTCCCAATGAAAGCCTCTTTCGTAGTAACGTGTAGCTTCATGACAACATTGGTATGAAATCTGAACATATAGAGAGATAAAATAATAACGTTTTGAAAGCTAATCTCTGACCAAAGATGTGTTTCTTTGCAATCAATAAAATTATCTTTTTCGTAGTAACACATGAATTAATGACAACATGTGCGTTTCCTTCTGCGGTAGAATCCACGATATTGTGGACAGTTGGACGTTTACGAGCCCGATTTGGAGCTTCGATTCACAATCTTGTGGACAAAACACCATATTGAGACTTTTCAGAGAAGCTGCATTCAGGCACGGCGCAGCTTTCAACCCTGTACTCGTGTATAACGCCATGTTTCATCACATGACCCCTCATCCTCGCTGTTCTTCATCCTCTCCTCGCCCACATGCGGGGCAGGACGTGTGGGCTTAGATTCTGCCCTCCTGTTACACTTGACATACGACCGCAGGAACTTAGTGCGTGTGTGTGTGTGTGTGTGTGTGTGTGTGTGTGTGTGTGTGTGTGTGTGCGTGCGTGTGTGTGTGTGTGTGTGTGTGTGTGTGTGTGTGTGTGTGTGTGTGCGTGCGTGTGTGTGTGCGTGTGTGTGTGTGTGTGTGTGTGTCTCAGCTTGTCTCCCTGGGCCAGCTGTACAGATTGCATTACAGTGTTTGGAAAAGCACTGGAGGGTTTCTGCGGTTCACATGCCTGATAACAAAAAAAACAGAAGACGAGGCAAAGTCGTCTCCACGCTTATCCCTCTGGGAAAGTGTCTTCCGTGGTGAGGTGCAGGAGACGTTTGCAAT
Organism: Chaenocephalus aceratus; assembly: GCA_023974075.1. Lineage (NCBI taxonomy): Eukaryota > Metazoa > Chordata > Actinopteri > Perciformes > Channichthyidae > Chaenocephalus > Chaenocephalus aceratus. Next base: position 17,752 of record JAMFTG010000371.1, on the reverse strand, counting down.
ATGTCGTCCTAACGGAGGGAATATAAGCATTTTGCTCCATGTTTGACATTTCTTTTCATGGAAGGATAGGTATTTCTTAGTCCAGAATATTAGACTTTTATGAGTGATTTGAACTTGAGTTGATGACTTGTTAGCATCGATGCTTTATTTCAAAAATATCTAAATACAGTATTGTGTAGCTGCAGAGGAAGACATAGCAATCTACAGACTTAATAAAAAAGTATTTGTCTGGCTCAAAACTCCTTTAAGAAAATCAAAAATATAACTATTTTGCTCCAAATTTGACTTTTTTTGTTAAAAAAAATATGTAATATGTATTTTTCTCAAAATGTTTGATTGTTTTCTCACAATTTAATGAATTATCAGCATTTGTACTTTGCAAAAATAGTCATTTTAACATGGAGGGCTGAACAGTTCTTCGAAATGTTATCAAATTCACAATGTAGACTTTAAAACGAAAAATCCCACTTTCACCGTATTCTTCTTTGCTAATGTAAATAATATTCAAAAATGATATTGTCCTCACGTATTGCTAATCATATCCCAATCAGCCATATTAAAAACTACAATTCAGCCTTCAAGAGGTAGTTATCATTAGAAAGAAGGTTCTAGTAGAAATATGACCAACTAATTCACATTTCTCCTCTTTTTTTAAGCTTATAAGACGATTTATTAGTTAAAATGTTCATTGTATTCCACCGTATAGCTCCTGGAGAAAGACTGGACAGATGACTGAATGGTCATTGGTGTGAGATCGGAGGAATGTGTGTGAGGTCATATATTCTCGACGCTTTGATCCCCGTTCAAATCAGCCGCAAATCGGTGTTTGTTTAAATACCCACAATCCCCTCTGGCGGCGTGATGGATGGCGGTCGGTTGACACGTTGACGTTACTACCTGCGGTTGTTTCTGAAGACGTCGGCGACTGATGGATGATGTTTTAGGGCATTTGGGGTCTTTTTGAATTCCTTCTGTGAGCTGTGCCGGTTCGGCCAATGAGAGACGAGGAGGTGGAGGTGCATTATGGGGGGGAAGTTACTGTATTTCGGAAGCAGCTGCAGTGACGATGGAGGCGATGTTTAACAAACGACCGTCACACCATCCATCCGTCTTCCTCCTGTCACTCTCCTTTCTTTACACAACACTCCCCCTCTCCCTTTCCCCCCAATTAGTCCCCCGAAGAAAAAGGCCAACATTTAATACTTGCAGCTTTTTAAATACAGCTTTTTCTGGTCTTACATGATAGTAAACTAAATGTTATTTGGTTTAAAAATGTCATTTTAAATTCCAGGAAAGTGTTTTTTTATGTTACTTTAATGAAACTCAAGTCCCAAATACAATGGGTGGATTTACGGTAAATTAAACATAATTATATACTATATAATATATAAATATACTCAAGAGACAAACCAAAAAAGGACAAAACATGTTTCATATTTATTAGACTTTGGCGTTTTTTAGCCATCAGAAATATCCACGCCAAAGGGACTGCTGTAGATCTGGGAGATCTTAATTTTCTGAAGTTTTGAAGAAACTCAAATCCTTTATACAATGGGAAGATGAATTATGAAAAATAAAAATATCCAGCACTTTTATTAAATGCTTCAGATTTGATGACAATAAAGTTTTTCAGTTTTAGTCAGTAATCGGTTATAATACCCCCCGTCCACACCAACGTGCTAAGATCTGAGAATTGAGAAACAATCACTTGTTTGTGCGCACGACTACAGCAATTACGGTCAAATAAATAATTGACCCTGCTTCGATTTGGTCCTCCATGAAAATTCTGCTGAACTGGAAGTGTTAAAAACATCAGAGTGCTTTAATTTCTTTACTTTATGGCCACAATTACGAAGGTTTAAACCCAAAGCTGCCAGAAACCAGAAGTATGCTTTAAAGCAGGGGTGTCAAACCACATCAGCATTATGGCTGCACTCAAAGGGCCGGTTGTAACTTTAAGACTATATAAAAATAAATATTTAATATATATAAAATAATGTTATTGCCTCTGCATTGGATTATTATGGGATAGGGTAATAACTTCATAATTAACTACGTCTTAAAGCAGAAGTCCAGGGCAAATATTGGCAAGTCTCTTCAGTGCGCATGTCACAAAATGATTTTAAAAGGAAAAAGCCACATTCTGGAGAAAAAGAAAAAAAGTGAAATCTTGAAATAAAAGTCTAATTCTGAGAAAAAAGTCAAATGAGAGATGCATTGTGGGACATGTAGTTTGTGTGCTTCTGTAAATCAGCCTGTAACCGTATAATAAACGTTTTATATTCTTTGCATAAAAGGCCTCGAGTTTGACACCCCTGCTTTAAACTGTACCCAAATCCTTCCAGAGAAACACACGTCTTGAAATCATCCTTTAAATCAATCTTCCCTCCTCAACCCTCTCATCTTGTGTTTCCTTCCTCGTCTCCTTCATTCCTAGAACCCCTTGATAAGCTCTTCATTCTGAGGAGGATTAGCCTCCAGATACATAATAACCAGCCTGGACAGGAATTTCTGTACATTCTGTATCCGCTGAACGCACTTCGACATGCGTAACCCTCGCCTTACATCGAGGGATTTCTACTTGTCAATACATCTCATTCAGCCGGGCCCCATGTTGTGCTAACCACAGGTTTATACAAGCCCCACAACACCACAAAGACAGGAATACAGATCTCTATCTGCCCTCATTATCTCGCCCCGCATTCCTTTTCCTCAACTAACCTTTTCAGCTGATATTTTGCCGCACGTAACCGCGACTGTTCCAGGACTTGTAATGTGTTATTGATGGATTTTAATCGTCTGTCAGGACAAATGGAGCCTCATTAGGTCCCGTGTGTGGTTTCAAAACAGGACTAGTCAGGAAAACGGATAACGTGCCGAGGCAGGACTGTGGCTGATGCACCTTAAGATCCTTATTTGACACTTGAAATCACTTTGTTTGTGAAGGTGTTCTGGGTTAGTTGCAGGGAAATATGTGTGTCTCCTATCTTGTCACGTTAGACCTTTCCTTAAACCTCCCGATCTTTGTTTTCACATGTTGCCTTGATGCAGAAGTTAAGCAGTTTCTTGTATTGAAAATGTCATGTCAAAATCCCATTCTTCAAATTGGCAACAAAAAGTACTTTTGTTTTTGGGTCTAGTCACTTATCTGTTCAGCACTTACTTAAAGGTGGGGTACGTTTGAGAAACCGGCTCGAGGTACACTTGTTGTTATATTCCATGGAATGCTCTTAACATCCCGATAGCAATGAATATCTGAAGTGCTTTGACTAAAAATACATAACAAAAATATCATCTGTAGAAGCCGTGGCGCTGTTAAAAGCACGACCAATCATCTGAGCCGACTAAAGTAACTGGATGGCCTACCTGCCTGTCAGCCGTCCATCTGGGCACAAACTTATCTCGTGCCCTCATTGGTCATGTTCGTGTGTTGGAGGCGGGGCTCTGTAAGGAAGTGGCAGATTTCTTCCGGTTGTGTATTTTCAAATTCTAGCGCGCTCGAGCTGGTTTCTCCAAAATGACCTACCCCACCTTTAATATTTGGATTTTTGATTATTCGGTAAATGATGTTTCATTCAAACAATGAATTTAGTGAATGAAATGTTAAAATAGCCTTTTTTGAATCTAAAACTACCCAAATAATGAAATTGATGATATTCAACACAAGCTGCAGATTATCAACCTTTTTTCCCTGATGTGTGTGTGGTTGTTAAATACTGCAGCATTGCAACATGCCGTATATCACGAGCCGCCAACATGTGTTTTCAGACTTATATATACATTTCAAAATATTGTTTTTGCGCTTCAGTGTTAAACGACTGATTTATAAAAGTTGCCCACAATCTGTTTTGGGCGACCCATGTAGTGTGGTTGGCACTTCTCACACACTGTCGAGGAAAACTGTGAGAACAGCAGAGAGAAGAAAAGTTTATCTCTCGTTTCACATGTTGGCCAACTCGGGAAACCCCTCGCATCGTGCTTTTGGAAATGTATAATTATTTCAGAATTGGCAAACATGTTACCTGTAAATGTTATTGCCTTTTCGTGCTGGAGGTGGTTGTTGCACATCGCCTTGGTAGCGATTCAACATTTCTCAATCAGCCATACAGTAACACTTATTGTTACGATGTGCCGATACCTTCTTCTTGATGCACAGCCAGAACGAGCGAGGCAGATCTGAAAGTCTCTGCTTTGGCACATAATGCTAACGTGAGTTATCATGCTGGAGCAATCAATCATAACTCGACCGCTGATTGCTTCAGAGCTCACACATCATTTTCATCTGGGCCTAATTACAGTAGTATGTATTTTCGAAGATGCCTCAAAATAGAGGGAGGGAACTAGGGCTGCTCGATTATTGCAAAAATCATAATCTCGATTATTTGGGTCAATATTTGTAATTGTGATTATTAAATGCGATTATTCATTGACTTTGAAAACATCCATTTACTTTAAAACAAATACAAATAATAATTTGAACTTTTTAACTGTTGAATTAGACGTTCAGGGTAATCAACTGAAAAACCAATATAAAATAAATTATACATTCATGTCTACATTTAAATAAATAATGTCAAAATAATAAATACCAATTAGCAATATCAACAAACATGTTGCAGTGCACTGTCACTGCCTGAAAACTCCAACATATAGCCAACATGTTGGTAAAAACATATTCAACATATTCCACTCTCTCCACTGGGTCAATAATTGATATCACGATTATTAAAAACGATTATCCATTTACTTTGAAAACATCAACAGTATGTTTTTAACAGTTGCTTACCCTGAACTTTAAGTATAATTCAACTGAAAAAAAAAAAAAGTAATAATAAAAAAAATTAAAAAAATCGTTTTATTTAGATTACGTTGTTTTCGTAATCATTGCAAGCCATAATCGAAATCGCGATTAAAATACGATTAAAATACGATGAATTGAGCAGCCCTAGAGGGAACCTCTCACTCTTTCTCATTGTGCCCCAGATCTATCGTGACCTCTTTCCACCTCATCCCAAGCATGAACACACTAACATGCAAAGAAAACCGTTACAATTCCTTCAATTTGGGACTATTGGGCTTACTGGTTATGACCTCACTAAAACGTGTTGTGAGCAAGAGGTGCTGAGTAGTGATTGGTTGCAGAAACAAGTCAGATTGCATAGAAGTCTATGAGAAAGTTGCCAACACTTTATGACCTCAGTAAACATTTTCCTAATGAGTGATTGTTGCCATAATCGAGCAGCCCTATCATAGGATAGGGCTGCTCGATTATGGCAACAATCATAATCTCGAATATTTGGGTCAATAATTGTAATTGCGATTATTAAATGCGATTATTCATCGACTTTGAAAACATCCATTTATTGGAGAAACATTTTTGAACAGTATGTTTTTAACAGTTGATGACTCTGAACTGTAAGAATAATTCAACTGAAAAAAAAAAAAAAAAGTAATAATAATTAAAAAAAAAAAAAAAAATCGTTTTATTTCGATTACGTTGTTTTCGTAATCGTTGCAAGCCATAATCGTAATCGCGATTAAAATACGATTAATTGAGCAACCCTAGTCTATGATCCAAATCACTAGTTTGAGGTCTTCTGAAACACAACACGATGTTCATTTTGTACATTAAAACAAAACCTGTTTCACACAATGCCAGCATCCCTATGAATATATATGAACTGTATTTAAACACGAGAAAGGTAACAGATGTCTTTATTATCCCTTACATAATCTTCTAGGCTGGTGTAGAGCAAGGGGAAAATAACTAAGTGTGAGTCTACTTTGACTTGTTTTGTAATATGGTTTCATACATGACCCTTACACCCTTTCTTTAAGGGATTACATGCTTAAGAGTAGGCTTTAAATCTGGCTCTGGAAGGTTTATAAATGGTTTGCTCCATTGGCTAGGGTGCTAACCTAATCACAATAAAGCCCTGTGATTAAGCACAGGCAGAAAAAACAGGTTGAAATTAAATTATGTGTTATGCCATAATTTAGTTTAAACATACCGTCAGCATAAATGCTGTTTTATTCTGAAAAACCAGAAGTTCTCGCGCACAATCTCTGATGTCAAGCTTTTATTCTGAAAATCCTTCATCTCCGGTTAGTATTTAGCATGTGGCTAATATTCATTTTCTTAGAGTTGTGAATGTAAAGTTAAAATGTACACGGAGTGTTGCACATCAAAGCCTACTGACTTTAACACTACATCTACAGACATCGAGATATTATTATTGCTGAATATTAAATGAAGGTACAGTTTATTTTAATACGTTTTGTTTACAGACGTGGGTAGCATGCGACAACATCCGGGACTACCGTAAATGATAACTGCCGTAAAGTATTTCCAGTATTATTAAAGTATTGATTAGAGCCGTTAAAATGTATTAAATGAAAAGTCATGAAAGAGATAAGGAGGAGAAAAGGCGTGTTTAGTTATGTATTGAATGTACAATGTCAAAATCCCCTGTTATGTGTGATATCGGACATTGGTGAAAGGAGGGCGGAAGATTACGCCACAGCCGCCATTGAAGAGGAGGAGCCAAATGAGATATATAGTCAGGTGACAGAGTGTGTGGAATGGATGCTCTTCTGCTCGACAGCCACTGCGAGAGGAGGCTGCAGCCTTTCTCTCCTCACTACCTTCCGTTTGTTTTATTAAGCTTATTTCTTTAAATCGCCTCTTTTTCAAAGCTTGGAGATAAACCAAGATGAGTTGGGACTCTTACAAAATCAAGCTGTTAAAAAGATGCTTTACGAAGAGGTTCATTTATTCGTAAAGTAATCTGCAGCCGCCTTTTGAGTGCGTGGGAAAAAGTGAATACCATGGTTTATCTGACCAGGCTCTGATCAACGCCTCTTGTTTCTAAACCGGAATAGACCCAGAAAATAGTCCCTGTAAAAATGTCAACAGCGAATTTAAACTTTCCTTTTTTATAAAAAAAAGGAACGGTTTAATCGATTAAAGGACTGCTCGTGAAAACTGCCTCATGTTTTGGCATGACGAAATGTTCTGGGGAATTTCGATGGGATGGTGAGGAACGTTTCCAATGATAGGGTTTGACACCATCTCGACAAGTGATGTGTATTTCCCGTCATTCTCACACTGTGTCTTCCAGGGTGGTCTCCAGCTAACCTTCACACACACACACGTAGACACACACCGTTGCTTGTAAATCACTCAAAGTACAAGTTTAAATTCATCCGCTGTTAAACCCAACCGCAAGAGTAAATCCAGATAACGAAATCATTACACTTCCTAGTTAGTGCTTTAGTAATAATGCTAAACTAGAATGACTTAGGACTAGGATAGGAATGTAACCAATGACCCATGTAAGAGGCTACTGTATGTACATCTTCTTATTGAAGTGTTCTTCTCACAAAGCTCTTTAAGGAGAGTCCAGATTAAAAAAGCAACTTGACACTTACTGGGTCATAGGTAGCACGCTTTGTGAAGGAAAGGAGGCCAATTAACCCTTTTCTGCCTCGTTCACTAATGCCTTCACGATGCCAGAGCCTCCGTTCTGTCCACAATACCGCCATTCACGCACAAAAAGTGAAGCTAACTTTTACCTGTAACCCTACCTGAGCGGCTACTGAGCTGAGCGGCTACTGAGCTGTTAAGCTAACGGTAAAGCAAAGCCAATATTCGGTTGAAAACGGGATCTTACGCTGAATATTTGGGATAATAAAAGGGTGTGTTTTTGAGAGAGAATGACTGGCTGACATTTGATTGATTCGGTTCATGCTAGCTTGGCTTTGCTAGCACTGTCCCCCACCACTCCACATCAACGGCACGGCAGTGAAGACTACAGACAGCACCAAGTTCCTGGGGTGCATATCACGAGCCGTCTGACCTGGTCCACTCACACGACATCACTATTTAAGAAGGCACAGTAGCGCCTACACTTCCTGCACAGCCCCCCCCTCCCATCCTCACCACGTTCTACAGAGGAACCATACAGAGCGTGCTGACCAGCGGCATCTCCATCTGGTCGAGAGACTGAGTTTCTCTCCCTCCCATCAGAGACTCAGAAACGCTGCCTGACAAAAGCCCAAAACATTTTGAAAGACCCCACTCGTCCTCACCAGGCTCTGTTCTCCCGGAAAGAGGTTCCGCAGCATTAAGAGCAGAACAGCCAGATTCTGCAATAGCTTTTTCCCCCATGCCATCAGACTGCTGAACAGCAAGTAGACCAGTAACATAAAGATTACATTACGCCGTGTAAAGAGCACGTATTTTATTTATATGTATAGTAAGTCTTTATATTTTAAACACACACTTTATCAGCACCACTTCTCTTCTTTCGTATAACGTTAGATGTCCAACTCGGTGTCGTGTAGCCATGCCCGCATCTCTGGTCCTAGGTCGAAGAGGCTGGCTTCCGAGGGTGGTCTATATAAGGGGCAGATGGTGATTATATGGACAGCGGTCTGCTACTTGTGAAACTAATGTCGCCAACCAAACGTCGAGCTGGCAGGCTTAGGACCGGCGGACGGGCAATCATCCCGACCGTCGAAAACCGAGGCCTGTCAGTGCTTCAACTCAATCAGCACCACGTCACTATTATTTATTTATATGTACAATTTTAGCAAGTTGTTATATTGTCCTGTTCCTGTAAGCCAGTACAACGACATATCGTTTTAATAGTACACTCTGAGTCTTGTTGAAATGACAATAAAGTACGTCTAAGGCTAAAAGCAAACCAACTGGAAACTTAAGCTAAAAGAGTATATATAGGAGTGGCGAACCGTGTCTATCGCAACTGGACCTTCTGTCGACACACACACCTCCCGCCGCCGCCGATTGGTTTGCTTTCTTTTCTAACTATATACATTTTATTTATATAATTAAATCGTTTGTTTTATCTGAGTGTTCCAAGGTATTCTCTGAATACCTTGAAGGCCCTGACGGTTCGCCACTGATATATAGAGATCTAAGTGTGTCGATCTTATTAGATATACCTAGCTAAGAAATGCCGCTGATACAAAAACAATTACTGCAATAAATCCAGACACTAAAACTGACCCGGAAGCTAATTTTGTAGTAACCCTTAGCACGCTAGGCTAATCAGAAATCCTTAAGTCATCCCACATTGGAGACATTTACATGGTTATATCAAAGGGGACAGTGCCGATAAAGACACGATTGAAATGGTGTTGAATAAAGAGGCAAGTACACGTTAAAAAAATACAATACTCATTGTGCTGACTCAATAAAAAAAAAAAAAAAAAAAAAAAATCAAATAAGTGTAAAGGTAGAAAAAGGGTAGTAGTTAAACAAAATGGTAGCATTCAGATTATAGTTCGGTGTTATATTGCAAAAGAGTTGCTACGGTATTAAGTAGTGCAAATAAGAAGTAGCAGCCACTTATATATATAGTATAATGCCGCATATCTCATATTTATCTTGTATTTACTTCCAACATTTCAAAATAACTTCTATCTGTTGTCCTTATCCTGCAAATCGTATTCTCCCAATGAAGACGATCGCTATCAAAGCATCCCCTCGTTTAACATTCCTGCTCTATCCCTGATGTGGACAGCACCTCATCAGCGTGTCCGTTTTGCTCACGTCTTGTGTTTCTTTTTAGTAACGAAGCATTTGTTTTTTAAGTGGAGCGGCGCGCTCTCTCTCTCCACCGAGTCACCAGGTTTGACCCGTTCCCCGGGGCCCCTTAAGCCCCTCACGTGGAGCAAAGTGGCGTCTGGGGACTGCTCGGTTCAAACCCTCCAAGGGTACCACCGACCCTGAATGTGTGGGTGTGTGTGTGGGTGTGTGTGTGTGTGTGTGCGTGTAAGACAATGTGTTTGCGTGTGTATGTGTGTGTGTGTGTGTGTGTGTGTCAAAGACAATATGTGTGTGTGTGTTTGTGTGTGTGTGTGTGTGTGTGTGTGTGTGTGTGTGTGGCCTTTAGTCCAGTAAAAAACCTGCAACAGGTTACAATCCATCTCACTTCGTTTCTTGTCGACATGCGGCTCCTTCTATAGCTAGAAACCTATCCATCCTGGTGTGTGTGTGTGTGTGTGTGTGTGTGTGTGTGTGTGTGAGACCCCCTGGAGAAGATGAGCAGTGCATTGTGATGTGCTGTTTTTACCGTAGCTAAGGAGAGAATAGCATTAGCATTCAAAAGGCCTGCGTCGCGGTCAGAGGGGGTTTAACAGGGTGTCTCTGCTCCTCTTGTTATCAGCTGATTAGCGGCTGCTTTTACACAGTTTGACACGGACACATTCAATCAGGCAATGGGTAGGTATATGTGTTAGTTTATACATGTGAAGATATTTGGATATATTTCCCGATCTGTCCGCAAAATTGTGTTAAAACTTCGACATGTTCTGGTCCAACTTTAACTGTGATTTCAGTTGTGTCACTTTCGTCTCCATTAAGTGCATCAATTAAACATCACTTGTACCATTGGTAGTGCTAATAGTATACCGTTATAGCAGGGATTCTCAAATGGGGGTACGCGCACCCCTGGGGGTACGTTGGGGTACTGCAGGGGGTACGTGAGATTTAAAAAAAAAAAAAAAAAGTGAATTAAAAAAGGAATCTTAGTAAAATAACTTAAATAGAAAACACAATTGTATTTAAAACATTCCTCATATAAACATGTCAAATGTGTGTGTTGTATTTTATAGTTTTTCACAATAGCATATTACTTAAATTGAAAAAGTCCTTGGAAAATCTGTTTTATAAAAGTGTTATTTTATTTCATGCATAAAATGAAAATATCCTTAGTTTGTTGTAATGCATGCACGAAGGAGTTAATACATCACACACTGAGGGAACATCACATATTGGAATTATTTATTTAGGCTTTTTTGATCAAAAATGTTCGGGATCGGTCAGGGGGTACTTGGCTGTTTCAAAGGGGGTACATTACTGACAAAAGTTTGAGAAGCACTGCCTTATAGTCGGAAAACCATTTTAATATCTTGTTTTGATAGATTTAACACATGACTTTATACATTAAATAAAGTTTACAATTGTCAACACTATGAATTAAGACAAATAGAATAGCTTACATTTGACGCGTTAGTTTTTGATATTGAGAGCGCCAGGTAGGGCTGCACGATTTTGGGATTTGCGATTTTTCTGACAAATATTGCGATTCGAATTGCGATATTTGTTTTTAAGCGACCCAACGGAAGTTTATTGTAAAATACGGCCATAACTCCGGCTAGGAAGGTCGCATCAACCTGCTCCCGTCTCTAGCACCCCGCAGCCCGAGCTACGAGTGAAAGAACTAAACTTACATGAAACTTCCGTTGGGTTGCTTTAAAGTCGAGCTTCAGTTTCAGAGTCACCCTGTAATAGAAACACGTGATGGAGCGTCACTAACCTGACCCAGATGCTTTGTTTCACCAAAGCATCTAAGCTCCACTGGAAGCCATTTGGAAAGGACAGGCACTTTCAAGAGCACTTGGCAGGTGATTGGATCAATCTGTCTATCACCTTCTATCATGGGCCACTTCTGATTGGTTAACAATGGCTGTACATGTGGAGCACAGGACTTCTGATTGGCGTGGATGACTGACACACAAGAAGAACAAAAAGAAAAATTGTAAAAAAAAAAGAAAAATGTTAAAAAAAATCGCAGGCTTTGCGATTTCATAATCGCATCAATTAAAATATCGATTTCGATTTAAAATCGATTATTGTTCAGCCCTAGCAACAGGCACATTTCAGCATAGGAAAAAGGCTTTGAGGTTGAATATATCTAGATTTTGATGCATCTTAAGGTTGTTTTTAAAAGGTTTTCGACACTGAAAATGGAGATTCCTCAACACAGAAGCAACAACGAAGCCTTCATGTGAAGTCAAAGCATGTCAATGGATAACTTGGAGGCTGCTACTTTAGTACATGAGTAATAAGGATGAACTATCTGTAGGGTAGCGACGCGGAAAGAGAGACTGTATATCTGTGTGTGTAAACATCTATTTTTCTTGTGTGTGGAGAACTGTCCTGATGCCCTCTGGGGGTCAAAGGTCGCTTTATCCGACCTGTCATTGTGTGTCTCCGTTTCAAACGCTTATATTGGAGGTTAACCTGCAGGAGAGTACGCGATAGAACGAGGAGATTACAGGAGATGGAGAACCTGGATCGAGAGAAGGACATGGAGTGAGACGCTGGGAGAGTGAGGAGTAAAGGAGTGACAGAAGTTATTGTGTGTGTGAGGACAAAGGAAGAAAGAGACCACCGTATATCTGTCAGAGCCGCGCAGGGTCTTTATCTGCAAAGGTCGTGCACTGATTCACACACACAGCTGACCTCAGGGTGCTCAGAGTAACTCTGCTTTATTGGTCTGTGTGTGTGTGTGTGTGTGTGTGTGTGTGTGTGTGTGTGTGTGTGTGTGTGTGTGTGTGTGTGTGTGTGTGTGTGTGTGTGTGTGTGTGTGTGGTGTGTGTGTGTGTGTTAAGGTCAAGAGGAGTCGCATCAACTCAATTTATTGACTTCTTTTGCATCACTATGAAAAAGCCGTAAATTATCGTGGCGATTCTGATTGGCTGGCCTCCCTCTTTCTTCCCTTTCTCTCCCCCGCTGTCTGTCTGTCTCTCTATTCTGTCTGTCTGTCTGTCTGTCTGTCTGTCTGTCTGTCTCTCTATTCTGTCTGTCTGTCTGTCTGTCTGTCTGTCTGTCTGTCTGTCTGTCTGTCTGTCGTCTGTCTGTCTGTCGTCTGTCTGTCTGTCTGTCTGTCTGTCTGTCTGTCGTCTGTTGTATGTCTCTCTCTTCTGTCTTCCTGCCTGACTCGAGGCTCATTCGGAGGGCACTGGTGACAGGAGGCAGAAAAAGGGTCAAATGAAAAGTGAAGAGCAAGTTGAGGGAGGAGGGGAGGGAGAGAAACAAGGTGGGGAGGAGGAGGAGGGAGGGGAGAGAAACAAGGCGGGGGAGGGATTTCACATCAGAGAAATTGAGGCCAATGAACGGGTGTGTTTTTGACATTAGGGGGACCATGAAGAGTTGCAAAAATAGATTTGGGATATGCCACTTGCATGTTCAATGAAAGATCGACACGCCACCAAGGTAGTATCGCAATTCTTCATTACGCTGCCATATTTCCTCCTAGAAAAGTGGCAGCTTTAAAGCAAGCCATCCATTGTGTACGTGTCCCGTAAGTGGGGTCTAAAGTGTCTCAAGGTCCTTAAGAGACTATTGTTTCGTTAATTGGATTAGATTACGTTAAAAGAGACGATGTGTGGAAATATGAATGTCAGATCGAGATGCTGTATTAAATACTCCGATATGACTTTAAAATCATTCCTTTTCATCCGCAGTGTCTCCTTTTCCATCTTTACACCAAAAGGTCCAATAGACTCCCATCCTTACTCCTTCTGTATTCCCTCCTCACCTCCTTTTCTGCATCCTTTCTCCCTCCATCCCTCTCTCCTTAATCCTCTCCCTGAATCTCTGGCCTGCAGGTGAACACACCTCGTCCAAAAAACACTGATCGGATCATGTGTGTGTGTGTGTCCTTGTATTACTATACTTGTGGGGGACCTACATCTGTTTACACAGTCACGTGTGGGGCCCCGCCTCCCTTATGGGACAAAATGGAGGTCCCCATGAGGAATCATTAATTTTAGGGTGAAGACTTGGTTAGGATTAGGATTAGGGTAAGGGTAAGGTTAAGGTTAAGGTAAGGGTAAGGGTAAGGGTAGGGTAAGGGTTAGGCATGTGTTGGTTAAGGTTAGGATAAGTCTCCAGGAAATGCATGTAAGTCAATGTAATGTCCCCTGAAGTGGTGTATACATGGTATGGGTGTGTGTGTGTGTTCAAAGACTTACGTAACCCATCACCTGCTCTAAGTAAATAAGATAACTTTGACAGAGTAAGAGAGTGTGAATAAAGAGGTGTTTAGAGAGAGATTATGTCTCTGTGTGTCACTCGATAAGACAGTGGTGGACATCGCACTGTTTACCTTGAAATTGAAATGGAACAACATGGAGGGATACAAATCAAATAATCACATTTTAGGTCGCATCTATGCGTGCACATTCTTGGCTGAATGTCAGCACGCAACGCCTCGGTGAAGCGGAGATGGAGCACACTGAAATCACTATGTCTGGTCACGGTTGCGAGAGGTTTTGATTGAGACACTGCAGGTTGTTATCAATCGTGGAAAGGAGCCTTTTCACTGGGGTTTAACGATGGTTTCCGTGGCGCCAGCGTCAGATAAGACTCTCCACAGAAAGGTATTTTGCAGATGACCCGAGGTCTGGCATGTGTAAGCCGTCATGGAACGATGCTCATATGAACCAAAGGCTGCGAGCAAACATTCTCATAATGCGTGTGAACAGACAGGAATGATGAAGACAAACCCATGGCATTCCTACTTTGATAAGACGGCACACGCACAGACGGGTGGCAATAAGGCCAACACAAACACACACACTGTACACCTGCGTAGAGAAATGCCCAGGTGGACAGAGACAGGAAATGACCTTCATCTTCTTGCTTCATGGCATGCTGTTGGCTTCATATATTTGGTGTATCGTAGGAATTTTACCCAGTGACCGATTCTGAAATCCCTCCCATTAATAATATCCCTTTCATGTTTGTTTTCACTCACTCTCCGCCCCCAGGGTTTATGAAGCGTCAAAGTAATCTGAATTATTGGAGGTGAAAAGGTCACATTGAGACACGTGTTAGACTTTAGAAGTAATGAACCTTTTTCTTTTTTTAGTATCAGCTGTTGTGCTATTAAAGGTCACCTATCATGCTATTTCTAGGCAATAGCATGATATATACAAATATATATTAAACATGTCTATGAAGTGTTTTGCTCAAAATACCAAACAGATCATTCTCGCCATGCCTCATATCCCTCTGTTTCACTTCCTGTTTCAAAGTGCTGATTTGGGGATAAAGCTTTAAAGAGGAGGGGTCTGAGCTCATGTGGGACCCGGCAGCTACCGTCTAAACTAAATGCTGCCGTGATGAAACGCCATATCATGGATTATCAAGGCTCTGAAACAGTCTGGAGCTCAAAGGCTTCTCTCTTGCCGGTTCAAGGCGAGTTCCTTTCTACTTCCTGCTTCTTCACACACATGCTCTCCAGCACAGGTTAGCTCTGAGTGCTAGCGATGCTAATGTAAACACCGACCATATGACGTCCAAAACAGTCGGGCATTGTTTCTGATAGCAACGTTTCTGATTGGCCCGTGGGTCCACATTTCAGATATTACGTCATATCGGACGCAAATCTGGATCAGCTCCGTTGTTCCCCGTTTTTAGAGATTTGGGTACGGAGGAAAAGAGAGAGGGTTTATTTTCTGACGCTGCGTGAGTTCCCTGACACACCGTGGACACGTATTTAAGTATAAAAGACATCAACAAGTGCATTTTGCATGATAGGTCCCCTTTAAGTCACAATCTGCACATATTCCCTTTTCCCGTACATTTTGTTTTTAAATCAACATTTTGAGCAGTAAATAGAGCTCCATGCAACATTTGATTTAGAGAAATAATATGAAGGTATGTGTGTCGTTTTTTATCATAATACCTAAGTCTCGAGGGGTGTTAATGTATGACAACTGGTCAGTTTAAACGTTTTGTGTGAAATATCTTAATATATTTGATGCCTACTTTTTCTTCAAAGTAAGGAGAGCAAAACAATTTTTTAGTCGACAAAATGTTTTTTAAAGATATTTTTCTGTAGTTGTTTGTATCTTTAAGTTAAAAGGTTGTTGTACACGAGGTCTCAAGCAAGTTAATGCAGTTTTAATTCAAAGTAATAGTTAATTAAAGTGTCTTAATTGCACTTAAACAAGAAAGTAGACCATAGAGACTCTAAATACCAGAAGATTTCTTTTCTTCCAGTGTACTGTAAATACGATAATAACTTGTTTATGATCTTTTTGCTCACAAGATTACAATATATATGTTTTGGGTAGTCCTTGTTAGATCAACAGTTGATTTGTAGCAGTGCTTGGGGGGCAAATGGTGACGTAGGGACCTTTTCTACGTCAATCAACCTTTTCTACGTCAATCAACCTTGATTTGGGTCGATTTCTGTCTATTTAATTATTATAAGCAGTCCTCACTTCCTCATGCCACTCATCAAAAAGCAGCGTCCCAGGAATTGTTAGATCTCCGAGCCCCTCATCCAACCTTCAGACAACAGACCCTCCTTCACTGTCCCTTTGAATTCCTCACATTCCCAGATGTGGAAACGCGGAGTTCCTATATGAGCTCTCTGCAGAGCATTAAGCCCGGAGATCCTGACCCCACAACACCACATTCCTGACCTCCGCGCTTCCCTCTGATCCTGGAAACACACTTTCACTCCCGGCTTTCATTCCTCCCGAGTCTCCCTCCTCCCTCCCTCTGGTTCAGGGTCAGGGACCTTGGAGAGAGGGATGAAAGGTGAGGAGAGGAGGGGGAGATGAAGACAGAGGAGGGTGTGTTGTGACGATACTAGACGTTTTTATGAATCGAATTTCTTTTAAAGTTTTGTTCTGCTGAGAGATAGTTCAAGCAGTTATTGACTGTTGACAATATTATCATTTGTGTATGTCTTTGACAAGTTTGGTTATAAAGCCAGACCTCGAATGAAAATCGACTTCTGCTGCACGCCTTTGCAAAGTCATTTGTACGCAGACTGAAGAGAGTGGGCTGGATAACCACAATGAATGCAAATCCAATATTCACTGCCCTTTTCGTTTCGGTCTCCACCAAAGACTTATGATATCATAGAAAACCTAGAAAGATATCTGACTATTGTCCGGTTTAGCTTTTCTTTCAGCAGATTAATGTAAAAAACGGGAGCCTAATTCTCATGGACTTGGCAATAGAGACACTTGATTAAAGTGTCAAAGTAAGTGGCTGACAAAAATACATTTCCAATCCCGGACCTCGAGATGTGTTGAGTACAACAAATTGAATTATATTTGGCCTACATCATTGTGTTGATCCAATATGAAGAACTAAAATAGAGTACTTTTAAGAGTAGCTATTCCTTTGCTTATCGGATCCCAAATTGTGTGTTAGAGTTTTACAGACGGAAGGAAATCAAGAGATGTATGGAGCGAGGGAAGGAAAGAAAGCAGCTGTGTGTTTGGGTTTGGATGCTTCCCTGCTGACACTATCACACATTATCACACACACACACACACACACACACACACACACACACACACACACCCACACACCGAGGACTCCCTCACACTCTGGCACAGTGGTGAGGGACAGCTATGTACGTCTCTTGTCCCGTCCTGTACCTCTTGAGGAGACAGAAAAGAAAAGCCAGATTGAGGGAATGTATGTCACAACACACACACACACACACCACACACACACACACACCACACACACACCACACTTGGCAGCGGGACACGGTGATGACATGACTTTGACGGCCTGAATTATGCTTCTCTACATATAACCTAGACATTGTAAAAGAGATATTCACCAGATGTTACTCATATTTTAATTTGACAGCTTTCTGTGTGGTTTCCAAAGTCGTATATATCCCCTGCTGCTGTTTTATTAGCGTTTTTATCGTCTATTCTCTTTGCTGCGACTTGTTGTTAACTCGGTGTAACTGTCCAGACATGCTAATTCTGCGCTGAGAGACACAATGGTTGATGAAGCAGCAGAAGGTCAAAAGTGTCCAGGCCCTCGGGTTCAACCCTTTTACATCAGTCATTTTTAACCACAGTGTCAGAAGACGGGAGTACCTGAGGGGTACAGGCTAACACCTGGTTAAAAGCTCCCCCCCCCCCTTTCTTTCCTTCCTGGGTCCCATCA
>JAMFTG010000370.1:145000-162549 GCA_023974075.1 Chaenocephalus aceratus | reverse complement strand
CAGACTAGCTGCACCTTCACCAGCTACCCTGCACTCTACAAAGTACTTCAGACTAGCTGCACCTTCACCAGCTACCCTGCAGTCTACAAAGTACTTCAGGACTAGCTGCACCTTCACCAGCTACCCTGCAGTCTACAAAGTACTTCAGACTAGCTGCACCTTCACCAGCTACCCTGCACTCTACAAAGTACTTCAGACTAGCTGCACCTTCACCAGCTACCCTGCAGTCTACAAAGTACTTCAGACTAGCTGCACCTTCACCAGCTACCCTGCAGTCTACAAAGTACTTCAGACTAGCTGCACCTTCACCAGCTACCCTGCAGTCTACAAAGTACTTCAGACTAGCTGCACCTTCACCAGCTACCCTGCACTCTACAAAGTACTTCAGACTAGCTGCACCTTCACCAGCTACCCTGCCAGTCTACAAAGTACTTCAGACTAGCTGCACCTTCACCAGCTACCCTGCAGTCTACAAAGTACTTTCAGACTAGCTGCCACCTTCACAGCTACCCTGCAGTCTACAAGTACTTCAGACTAGCTGCACTTTCACCAGCTACCATGCACTCTACCAAAGTACTCAGACTAGCTGCACCTTCACAGCACCCTGCAGTCTACAAAGTACTTCAGACTAGCTGCACCTTCACCAGCTACCCTGCAGTCTACAAAGTACTTCAGACTAGCTGCACCTTCACCAGCTACCCTGCAGTCTACAAAGTACTTCAGACTAGCTGCACCTTCACCAGCTACCCTGCACTCTACAAAAGTACTTCAGGACTAGCTGCACCTTCACCAGCTACCCTGCAGTCTACAAAAGTACTTCCGATAGCTGCACCTTCACCAGCTACCCTGCAGTCTACAAAGTACTTCAGACTAGCTGCACCTTCACCAGCTACCCTGCAGTCTACAAAGTACTTCAGACTAGCTGCACCTTCACCAGCTACCCTGCACTCTACAAAGTACTTCAGACTAGCTGCCACCTTCACCAGCTACCCTGCAGTCTACAAAGTACTTCAGACTAGCTGCACCTTCACCAGCTACCCTGCAGTCTACAAAGTACTTCAGACTAGCTGCACCTTCACCAGCTCTGAGAACACTTTCATGATCAATCATTATAAACATATATATATATTATTCTGAAATGGACCAATCTGCACAACGACTACTTTCACTGTCTTTCACTATATTTAGATGAGAATACTTTCTACTTTCACTTGAGGAACATTTTGAATGCAGGACTTTTACTGTAACAGAGTATTCCTACACTCTGGTACTTCTACTTTTACTCAAGTACAATATCTGAGTACTTCTACTTTTACTAAGTACACTATCTGAGTACTTCTACTTTTACTCAAGTACAATATCTGAGTACTTCTACTTTTACTCAAGTACAAGATCTGAGTACTTCTACTTTTACTCAAGTACAAGACCTGAGTACTTCTACTTTACTCAAGTATAATATATGAGTACTTCTACTTTTACTAAGTACACAATCTGAGTACTTCTACTTTTACTCAAGTACACTATCTGAGTACTTCTATTTTTACTAAGTACACTATCTGAGTACTTCTACTTTTACTCAAGTACAATATCTGAGTACTTCTACTTTTACTCAAGTACAAGACCTGAGTACTTCTACTTTACTCAAGTATAATATCTGAGTACTTCTACTTTTACTAAGTACACAATCTGAGTACTTCTACTTTTACTCAAGTACAATATCTGAGTACTTCTACTTTTACTAAGTACACTATCTGAGTACTTCTACTTTTACTCAAGTACAAGATCTGAGTACTTCTACTTTAACTCAAGTACAAGATCTGAGTACTTCTACTTTTACTCAAGTACAAGATCTGAGTACTTCTACTTTTACTCAAGATCTGAGTACTTCTACTTTTACTCAAGATCTGAGTACTTCTACTTTTACTCAAGATCTGAGTACTTCTACTTTTACTCAAGATCTGAGTACTTCTACTTTTACTCAAGATCTGAGTACTTCTACTTTACTCAGATCTGAGTACTTCTACTTTTACTCAAGTACAAGATCTGAGTACTTCTACTTTACTCGAGTACTTCTTCCACCTCTGCCTGTACATGAAATCACGTCTGATCCTAAATCTCGTTTCTAAAGCCACGTTGTTCTGCTGTCTCACGTAATACATCTCATTGATATGTTCTCTTCTCTTTATCAATGCATCGGATACTCAGGTAACCCATGACACACCGTTTCCAAGGTAACGGTGATTGTAATGGGTGTGTAAAGTTGAGTGTAATTGTCCGTGATTAGAAACCCTCTGATGGCTTAAGTGGGAATGCGGTTCAGCGAACGGTCGCTCGTAATGGAACGTGTGTTTCGCTCGGCGGAGGAGAGCTCCACTGAGAGCGTGATGAGGAACAGACCCTCACTCACACCTCAGCGACGCGTGCGTGACAGGGCGACGGACCACTCACACACTTCACTTCCCAAAGTTCATAACTTGATAGATTATAAACCTCTGTAAGGGTGTATTAAAGGACACTGCACCGTCCACCTCCAGCATGTGTGCACCTGCACGATGCAGTCGGTCAGCGCATCGGGGAAAGTGGTTTGAGTGTTTTGCAATATATGAATATACACACGTATACACGTCAGTGAAACTGCAACGTAGCCGCTACGCTAACCCGATGTTCCCAACGGTCAGTGCTGATGATGAAGTGCATCCTGTACATAAACAGTTACTTTATTTAAGCAGATACAGGAAGTCTTGTAGTTCTTGTTATATTTGGTTTAAAAGCAACATTGAGTGTGTGTGTGTGTGTGTGTGTGTGTGTGTGTGTGTGTGTGTGTGTGTGTCAGAATTAAATATGCATAAATAAGTAGCTAAAATGCCATTTTTATTAACCGTATCATTTTACTGAAACTTTAAAACACACACACCCGCGTACTAACCCCCTCAAAGAGTTGTATAAGCAGCGATGAATTCTTTGACATCGTGTAGAACGTTGCTTTTATTGCTTTCAAATAGTCTATTGTTTTTACTTGTTCTTGTTTTATGGTGTGAGAGCTGAGCTGTGCGGTCTGTTTTGTGTATTTGACACTTTGGTCTTGAGGTTACAATACAATACAGCTTCATAAATAAAGCTGTATTGTATCTCTTGATCCTCCTTAGCAACGGTCTGTTCTGCCTAGCAACAGTCTGTTATTGAGAATTAACGACGTCTAGGCTGCCCACATTGACCAATCAGAGTCTAGTCAACTAAGCCATGTAATAAAACAAGTGTAGTATACTTTATGAAATGAACTTGCAGAGCCCAGGTAGGATGTCAGGGTCGCTTCAGGCCGTGAGAGGGTGTCTTTGTTTCTCTTTGATTACCCGAGCAGGTCATTATGTGTGAGCAGTGAGAGACAGAAGCTCCTCTCTTCTGTCTGTTCTGCACGAGAACACGCTGCGAAATTAAAATAACCAAGAGAGGAGCAGCGGCTGGACTTAATGATCAGGAGCTTTAACACACACACACACACACACACACACACACCACACACACACGCACACACACGCACACACACACTTTACAGGGGATAACTCCCCGTCTGGTTCATTAGCCTTCCCTTTTCCGGATAGACTTGCTTTGAATAACAAGACACCAACCTTTCGTCTATCCTCTCTTCCTTTTACATGTACTTTTTCTTCTTTCCTTATTTATCTGTTCCTTCACTACTTCCTTCCTTTCCTCTAGTATATGGTTTACTTGACATTCATTCAACACAGTGACGACTTCTCATCTTGTTCGATGGCAGGGTTTAAATGACCTTGTAATTTGTATGTATTACTCGGCTTGGGTAAATACTCGATTCTGATTGGTCAATGACGACATTCCAGAGGTTGTTAATTCTTGCTAACAGTCCGTTGCTAACGAGAACAGACCGTTGCTAAGGAGAACAGAAACGTTGCTAAGGTCTACTGTATATTTTGCACATTTTAACGCAGTTTTAATTCTATTTTGAGACGTTTCAATTTTAGTATTGTTTATTTCTACTCTTTCATTTCTACGTGTGCACTGCCTTGTTTTGCTTTGTTGTTTTGTATACTGCTGCAACGCAAACATTTTCTAATTTGGGATCAATAAAGTACCTTTTATCTTATCTAAATAGACCATTCAAGGGACTGTGTGCATTCATATCAATCCGCGTAAAGAAGTCCGGTCAATTTAAGGTCAGCTGTGGACAACAAGCATTCGTTTAATCTTAAGAAAACACAGAGGAAGACTTTTTAAATATGTATTTGTCTATATTTTCGAAAAGCACAATGTTTTGGATTCATGTCGGCTAACAGAACAGACTTGGACAGTTAAAGAGAACCTCGACCTGTGCTGCCGTCATGTAGGATAAGTTAAGATAAGATAAGATTTACTTTATTGATCTTAAAGTGGGAGATTTGTGTGTTGCAGCAGCATTACAAAAAAACAAGGCATTGCACATACCGGTAAGGAGAAAATAAAGAGTATAATGAACAATTCTAACATTTAAACACCTCAAAATACATAGATTTGAAGTTACGTTGTTGATGCCGTAGTTCTAGCTGTTGGTTAAACGGACTATGTTTTCTTAGTGGAAGCACATCATAGGAGCGTCACACTGATGCCTATTTTTATTTATTTAATTTTGAATTGTGAATTTTGAATGTCCATGTTTGTACTAGTGTTTTCCTTCTTAAAATGTTTTTTAAATATTTTTGAGATTTGGTTGAGCAGGTATACTTGTACTTTTACTAGTCCTTTATTAGAGATGTGTCTGTTGTTTGTGTTTGTTTTTAGTGTCAGGATGGAACCCTTGTATTTTTCTCTGCAAACAGAATCTACCTACGGGTACAAATAAATAACCTGAACCTGAACCTGAAGCAATACGATCATTTTAAAACAATATATTGGTGAGTCCAGTCGTCGGTTTATTTATTAAGTAGTCGTATAATAAGCAGGATCCCGATCGCTTTGTATGTGTTCTCTTTTCATTATTAACCGCACTATCCCCGGTGACATCTTGTTTTAGTTCACCTCCTTGAAGGGCATTTGAAAATCAGAGATACTTTGGAGTTCTTGTCTGCTTAGTCCCGCAGTGTGTGAGTCCGTCTGCTGAGATGAAGAGCAGACAGAGAGGGAAGTCTCCAGGGGCGAACAGCCACTACAATCACCCACACAGAGACCACATTAACCCCCCATAGGGCCTGTGAGAGTGTGTGTGTGTGTGTGTGTGTGTGTGTGTGTGTGTGTGTGTGTGTGTGTGTGTGTGTGTGTGTGTGTGTGTGTGTGTGTGTGTGTGTGTGTTTGTTTGATCAAGTAAAACCGGCTCCATCCGGTGCCTTTGCATCATTAACTCAAATAGAGAAGCGGTGTTGTCTGTCTGCGTTTCTTTGAGTGTCTGTGTGTCGATGTCTTTCGTGTTTTCAGACAGAAGCTCTTTTAATCAAACACTCCCGTTTCCTCTGTCTTTAATTATGCGAGGCGTAATGATGCGTGGAGCTGTGTTGTCTTCATTAGAACTGAAACACTCTTCCTCTCTGAAGTTAAACTACAGCAAACTTTTTAAAAGACGTCCCTTCCGTTCTCTTCGGGTCAAATCTGACCGATTTACTGCTTTCATCAATCATAACTTTTTAGTTTTACATTCGATTGCATCAAGGCGTCATGACATCCTTCACAGGAGACATGTGAACATGTACAGCTGATCAACACTTTCATTGCATTCTGGATGATTTAGCCAACTTTGTAACACAAGGAATCAGTAACCATCCAGATCAGATACCACACACACACACACACACACACACACACACACACACACACACACACACACACACACACACACACACACACACACACACACACACACACACACACACACACACACACACACACACACACACACACACACACATACCATGTATACATCACTTCAGGGGACATTACATTGACTTACATGCATTTCCTGGAGACTTATCCTAACCTTAACCATAACCAACACATGCCTAACCCTAACCCTAAATCTAATCATAAACCTAACCAAGTCTTCACCCTAAAAGTAATGATTCCCCTCCTTGCCTTATGGGGACCTCCAATTTGTCCCCATAAGGGAAGCCAGTCCCCACATGTGACTATGTAAACAGATGTAGGTCCCCACAAGTATAGTAATGCTAGACCACACACACACACACACACACACACACACACACACACACACACACACACACTATATGTTTATATGTGAAACTATATGTTTCCCCCCTTATGTGCCCATCCCCCCATGTGAATAACACCTGGCACACATAAAACACACACAAACACACACACACACACACACACAGAACAATTTGATACATTTCCCGCTCTTATGTGCCCCTCCCCCACATGGATCACACCTGGCACACCAGTACATGTTCAGTGTCTGTTCTGTGTATATTTACTGCAGTTCTTCATGTGTGCCAGTACTCTGATACAACATGTACAGTTTGAAACGGTGTTACATGACATGTGGTGATGATTAATGTGTTTGTGTTACTGTGATAGCCGTTAAAAACAGGACCGGTCACATGTGACCACGAACACCGACGTGAGGGGGAACGAAGACAACAGGAGGGTTAACGAAGAGGTGTGGACTTAATGATAAAGTACGCACAGTATTTACAAAGAGACAGCTGTGAATACGCTTTACAGTCGTCTTGTATCTCTCGAATGTATGTGATGTGTTTGTGCGAAGGTGGAAAACTGGAAAAAAGTAAAGTAGTTAATATTTCAGGAACAATAGTTTGGTAATTGTTTCGGTTACAAATCATGACGGGAGGAACACTGTGGACGTGAGGTTGGAAAGCAGAATGGTAATGTGTGATGCTCATATCCCATGTGTGTCAAAGTGTATTAGTGAAGTATACAGCTGTAGTCACTCGCAAAACCTCATGTTGATGTATCTGATTACTTTCAGATCACCTCAATGTCAATGCAATGCAAATAACAACGAATATCAATAAGATGTTTTATATGTACAGTTATTTGATTGTTTTATGTACGGGAATACAGTTACCTTGTTTTCTATCCTGATGATATAGTCCTGTACATGTTGTCTGTGCTCCTACAGTAAATGTTGACTTTGTTGTCTCGGTAAAGTTAGAAATAAAGTGAAAGGTACGCTGGCAGATTGTGAAGAGGAGCGAGAGGAGAAGGAGAAGGAGAGATTCGCTAATGAGAGTCACTCAGGGCCTCTTTAATGGAGTGTGTTAGGATAGTGTGTGTGTGTGTGTGTGTGTGTGTGTGTGTGTCCAGGTATTGTTGCCATGGAAGCTGTGTGCGTGTTAACCCTGAAGGAGGGAGGATGATGAGTTGACCTCAGTTCCTCGTTGTCTTCAGATTCGAGCACCGCCTGTTATAATAAAGTTGTGGTTGTCTAACCTCCAGAAAAGGCTGGTTAAACTTAAAGTTCTTTCTCATCAATATATCTCAGGTCTCAGATACATCCAGAGCCTGTCTCTGATTGGCTGAAACACCAAAACAGATCATTGCAGCATTACCCATAATCCCCTCTGTTTCAGCCCTGTTTCCAAAGTGCTGATTCTCTGTCTGATACTTTAGATGAAAACAAGGAGACATGAAGAAGAGGGGACACATGTTGATGTAGGAGAGACATGAAGAAGAGGGGGACACATGTTGATGTAGAAGAGACATGAAGAAGAGGGGACACATGTTGATGTAGAAGAGACGTGAAGAAGAGGGGACACATGTTGATGTAGAAGAGACATGGAGAAGAGGGGACACATGTTGATGTAGAAGAGACATGAAGAAGAGGGGACACATGTTGATGTAGAAGAGACATGAAGAAGAGGGGACACATGTTGATGTAGAAGAGACGTGAAGAAGAGGGGACACATATTGATGTAGAAGAGACATGAAGAAGAGGGGACACATGTTGATGTAGAAGAGACATGGAGAAGAGGGGACACATGTTGATGTAGAAGAGACATGAAGAAGAGGGGACACATGTTGATGTAGAAGAGACATGAAGAAGAGGGGACACATGTTGATGTAGAAGAGACGTGAAGAAGAGGGGACACATATTGATGTAGAAGAGACGTGAAGAAGAGGGGACACATGTTGATGTAGAAGAGACGTGAAGAAGAGGGGACACATGTTGATGTAGAAGAGACGTGAAGAAGAGGGGACACATGTTGATGTAGAAGAGACGTGAAGAAGAGGGGACACATGTTGATGTAGAAGAGACATGAAGAAGAGGGGACACATGTTGATGTAGAAGAGACATGAAGAAGAGGGGACACATGTTGATGTAGAAGAGACATGGAGAAGAGGGGACACATGTTGATGTAGAAGAGACATGGAGAAGAGGGGACACATGTTGATGTAGAAGAGACGTGAAGAAGAGGGGACACATGTTGATGTAGAAGATACATGAAGAAGAGGGGACACATGTTGATGTAGAAGAGACATGGAGAAGAGGGGACACATGTTGATGTAGAAGAGACATGGAGAAGAGGGGACACATGTTGATCTAGAAGAGACGTGGAGAAGAGGGGACACATGTTGATGTAGAAGAGACGTGAAGAAGAGGGGACACATGTTGATGTAGAAGAGACACGAAGAAGAGGGGACACATGTTGATGTAGAAGAGACACGAAGAAGAGGGGACACATGTTGATGTAGAAGAGACACGGAGAAGAGGGGACACATGTTGATGTAGAAGAGACACGGAGAAGAGGGGACACATGTTGATGTAGAAGAGACGTGAAGAAGAGGGGACACATGTTGATGTAGAAGAGACGTGAAGAAGAGGGGACACATGTTGATGTAGAAGAGACATGGAGAAGAGGGGACACATGTTGATGTAGAAGAGACGTGAAGAAGAGGGGACACATGTTGATGTAGAAGAGACATGAAGAAGAGGGGACACATGTTGATGTAGAAGAGACATGAAGAAGAGGGGACACATGTTGATGTAGAAGAGACATGAAGAAGAGGGGACACATGTTGATGTAGAAGAGACATGAAGAAGAGGGGACACATGTTGATGTAGAAGAGACGTGAAGAAGAGGGGACACATGTTGATGTAGAAGAGACATGGAGAAGAGGGGACACATGTTGATGTAGAAGAGACGTGAAGAAGAGGGGACACATGTTGATGTAGAAGAGACGTGAAGAAGAGGGGACACATGTTGATGTAGAAGAGACGTGAAGAAGAGGGGACACATATTGATGTAGAAGAGACGTGAAGAAGAGGGGACACATGTTGATGTAGAAGAGACATGGAGAAGAGGGGACACATGTTGATGTAGAGACGTGAAGAGAGGGGACACATGTTGATGTAGAAGAGACGTGAAGAAGAGGGGACACATGTTGATGTAGAAGAGACGTGAAGAAGAGGGGACACATAGTTGATGTAGAAGAGACGTGAAGAAGAGGGGACACATATTGATGTAGAAGAGACGTGAAGAAGAGGGGACACATGTTGATGTAGAAGAGACGTGAAGAAGAGGGGACACATGTTGATGTAGAAGAGACGTGAAGAAGAGGGGACACATGTTGATGTAGAAGAGACGTGAAGAAGAGGGGACACATGTTGATGTAGAAGAGACGTGAAGAAGAGGGGACACATGTTGATGTAGAAAGACATGAAGAGGGGGACACATGTTGATGTAGAAGAGACATGGAGAAGAGGGGACACATGTTGATGTAGAAGAGACATGGAGAAGAGGGGACACATGTTGATGTAGAAGAGACATGGAGAAGAGGGGACACATGTTGATGTAGAAGAGACATGGAGAAGAGGGGACACATGTTGATGTAGAGAGACATGGAGAAGAGAGGACACATGTTGATGTCGAAGAGACATGAAGAAGAGGGACACATGTTGATGCAGAAGAGACATGGAGAAGAAGGGGACACATGTTGATGTAGAGACATGAAGAAGAGGGGACACATGTTGATGTAGAAGAGACATGAAGAAGAGGGGACACATGCTGATGTAGAAGAGACATGAAGAGAGGGGACACATGTTGATGTAGAAGAGGGACACATGTTGATGTAGAAGAGAAGAAGAGGGGACACATGTTGATGTGAAGAGACACGAGAAGAGGGGACACTGTGATGTAGAGAGACTGAGAAGAGGGACACATGTTGATGTAGAAGAGACATGGAGAAGAGGGGACACATGTTGATGTAGAAGAGACATGAAGAAGAGGGGACACATGTTGATGTAGAAGAGACATGGAGAAGAGGGGACACATGTTGATGTAGAAGAGACATGGAGAAGAGGGGACACATGTTGATGTAGAAGAGACATGGAGAAGAGGGGACACATGTTGATGTAGAAGAGACATGAAGAAGAGGGGACACATGTTGATGTAGAAGTGACATGGAGAAGAGGGGACACATGTTGATGTAGAAGAGACATGGAGAAGAGGGGACACATGTTGATGTAGAAGAGACATGAAAGAAGAGGGGACACATGTTGATGTAGAAGAGACATGAAGAAGAGGGGACACATGCTGATGTAGAAGAGACATGAAGAAGAGGGGACACATGTTGATGTAGAAGAGACATGAAGAAGAGGGGACACATGTTGATGTAGAAGAGACATGGAGAAGAGGGGACACATGTTGATGTAGAAGAGACATGGAGAAGAGGGGACACATGTTGATGTAGAAGAGACATGGGGAAGAGGGGACACTTGTTGATGTAGAAGAGACACGGAGAAGAGGGGACACATGTTGATGTAGAAGAGACATGAAGAAGAGGGGACACATGTTGATGTAGAAGAGACACGAAGAAGAGGGGACACATGTTGATGTAGAAGAGACACGGAGAAGAGGGGACACATGTTGATGTAGAAGAGACATGGAGAAGAGGGGACACATGTTGATGTAGAAGAGACATGAAGAAGAGGGACACATGTTGATGTAGAAGAGACATGGAGAAGAGGGGACACATGTTGATGTAGAAGAGACATGGAGAAGAGGGGACACATGTTGATGTAGAAGAGACATGGGGAAGAGGGGACACTTGTTGATGTAGAAGAGACACGGAGAAGAGGGGACACATGTTGATGTAGAAGAGACATGGAGAAGAGGGGACACATGTTGATGTAGAAGAGACATGGAGAAGAGGGGACACATGTTGATGTGGAAGAGACGTGAAGAAGAGGGTTTTGCACAATAGGTGACCTTTAAGAAGGGGTGTGTGTATTGTGGCGCTGTTAGCTTTCCATACACGGCCGTCTCTGTGGACGTTCTTCATCTGTGTGTGTAAACAGCCTCTCCTTTAATCCCCACAAGCAATTTGGCTCCGGCTTGTTCTCGATGCAACAGCTTTCCTGACGTTCAGCCTGATATGTTTTATCTGAAATGAAGTGAGGTTCAGTTTAATCTGCTTCCTAAACAAATCACTGCCACAGCACTCGTTCCACTGCTGGGTAACTTCCTGTGCGAGCGGCTAATTGGACTGAGATGTTACTCAGCACTCGACGAATTAAATGCATGTTTGGTTTGTTCAAAAAGTTTTAAACTGAAGTGACAGAGTAACTCAGAGTTTAGAGGAAGCCTATTTTGTGTAATGAGTGTAGAGATGTGAAGCTGTGCTGAAAAGAGACCAACATCCTCTTTAAATAATAAAAAACTTGAATGTTTTCCTACAAGGATGGAAAACGGTCTATCTTATCGTATCCAAACCACACAGGTGTACCGCTTTAGCAGAACAGATCTAGCAGTTGCAATGTGGTTTAAATTGCACTTTCTGTTGTGTCATGTCATTTCCTGTGAAGCTTCATGTCGTTGTGTAACCATGGCTGCGTCTCACTTCGGTTATTTTTCATTTCCTCGGGCTCGGTATCACCGGAAGTTGATCTGTCTGCGCCATCTTGAGTAGCGTCCCAGTGGCCTTACTTTTGCCGGAGGATAACGGAGGAGCGATAATCGAGGAACCACCAGACCATCCCCCGGTGAAATCCAGACACTCGCCCCGCCCCCTTACTGTGTATCGCTCACTGATTGGACGATGCAGCGCATGCACTGATCTGGCTGCGGTCAGACGATCAGCTGTGCGGCGTCGTCACAGACGGACGTCGCTTCACGTGACGCTCCGGAGGAAACGACGTCCCATTGCTCTTAGAACTCAGTTCCCTGCTTCTCGTGGTTTCCTTGCATCCCTCCTTGCTTCTGTGGAGTCTATTTTTATATAACATTACCAGACTGATTCTTATCATTACATGATATGCGTATTGTGCTCATGCTATGACTATAGAATAAACAGACACAATCACTAATCCAGGTTCTGATGGGTTAGATACCAAAGAGGGGAATAGTCAGAAGAACGTTCAGCTTGCAATAGAAAGTAGCGGAAGCCAGATGCAGGTGAGGTATTGAGGCTCTGGCCTTGGCCGCCTGGGTTAGCTTCGCGCCCACGCATAGCTGGGAATCAGTATAACCAAGTTACACTTTTCTGTAGAAGCTTGACGTATGATGGTGCCAGAGTAGGGAGGGGCTTCCACAGGCCGGCCGAATGCTGATTGGAGGATCGTGTTGCCAAGAGACTCTGAGTCTGCGCACCAACCAAGAGAACCAAGTCTAAACCGCGCTATCTCTTCAGCTAGTCTTGACCAATCAAAAATGTACGGTGTAATAAAATGTATTGTCGCACGAGGTTCGAGGCTCTTGACGGATTTGGTGGTTACAGATGCCTGTGGTTCCCAAAGACGCGACGAGTCCTTGGCCAAGTAATATATATATTTTGCTCTCTTTACAATAAATAATTAAACTTTTATTTTCTGGAATCCTGAACCCAACCCTTCCCTGGTGGGAGGGACTAGACGCAGGGAAACGACGCAAGTGAGGGACGCAAGGAATCCATTTAACCGAAGTGAGATTTATGTGTTGCATCAGAACAATACGTATTCCTTGAATCCTTGAAGACCAATGAATGCGCAACACGAAATGTATCATTGAATCCAGATGTTTTTAACGAGAAATCCATCAAAACAACAGAAGATAAAAAAACATTTAACAACGTTTCCTGGAGTCTTCACTGTTCAGAAACTCCCGATGAGTTATGGCGCTAATAGAGGCCAAGACGCTTGCTCTTCGTTGTGACTCATACAAGCGTCGGGACTGCAGTCAGAGCATGGGGTTTAATAAAGACACCAAACAAACAATATCAACCCGGTGTCGGAGCATTTCAGCCTCTCCTCTTCGTAATCCACAAGAACGGCATTCGACAGGTAAATACCAATAAACCGCACCCACGTGATAACCAATACGAATTACATGTGGCGTAAATGGAAATGTAGATACTATATAAGAAATTGCAGAACAGGCATTTTAGCTCCTACGGAAGAGGAACACATGTTTCTAACAGCGATCTTCTCCTTCAGATGTCAAGTGCTGAGTGAAAAGGTCACTGAGAGCTAGTGTTAATTTCCTCAGCTATTTTTTTATTTAGTTTTAGTCCTTTGTTAAATTTCCTTTTTAGTTTTAGTCATATTTAGTCACCTTCATCCTGTTTTTATTTAGTCAAGTTTTAGTCGACTAAAAGTCTGAGCATTTTAGTCTTATTTTAGTCAAGAAAACAAATTATTTTAGTCTACTTTTTGTCAATGAAAACGGTTGAGTCTTTTTTAGTCATCAGATTATATAGAACGAGTCTTCCTGACAGTTCACAGTGCGCCGCTGCCCGGTGTAATTCAAGTGTACCGCCGCGCGCAGCACAGACACACAGCTGCTGCCCAGCCGCAGCACAGACACACAGCTGCTGCCCAGCCGCAGCACAGACACACAGCTGCTGCCCAGCCGCAGCACAGACACACAGCTGCTGCCCAGCCGCAGCAGAGACACACAGCTGCTGCCCAGCCGCAGCACAGACACACAGCTGCTGCCCAGCCGCAGCACAGACACACAGCTGCTGCCCAGCCGCAGCACAGACACACAGCTGCTGCCCAGCCGCAGCACAGACACACAGCTGCTGCCCAGCCGCAGCACAGACACACAGCTGCTGCCCAGCCGCAGCACAGACACACAGCTGCTGCCCAGCCGCAGCAGAGACACACAGCTGCTGCCCAGCCGCAGCACAGACACACAGCTGCTGCCCAGCCGCAGCAGACACACAGCTGCTGCCCAGCCACACCACAGACACACAGCTGCTGCCCAGCCGCAGCAGAGACACACAGCTGCTGCCCAGCCGCAGCACAGACACACAGCTGTTGCCCTGCGCAGCACCGGAAATGGAACTGCTGGGAGAAAAACTGACTATCAGAGATGTAACGTTATCTTTGATAATATTTCGTCTCCTCATTTTTCGTCAACGAAAGTAAAGAGAGATTTTGGCATAGTTTTTATTTATTAAACTACACTTTCGTCTCGTCACTTTTCGTCAACGATATTGCATGATGATTTCGTTGCAGTTATTGTTTACTGCCGTCGGTGCCGTGTCGTCATCGTCTCGTTTTCGTCGTGGAAAAAAAGGTCGTTGACGAACATATTTCGTCATAGTTTTAGTCAACGAAATGAACACGACTGAGAGCTGATGGTCGCTTTCTGAAAGACTTGACCTTCATCGTTCATTCATAACGAACAAAAAATACATTCAATGTACAGTTCACTGACTAACACCTTACTTTATGTCATACGGTCAAATATATCAGTGTTTATGGTGTATTTCAATGGTAGACCTTCTACAAACATATATACATTATTGATGATTTTTTTTTATTATTATGCATGTATAAATGCACTTTATAGAAGTAAAACATCTACAAAAACTGAGAAGAAATGTATATTTTCAGACGTAAAGGGGCCCAACACAGCATTTTCTCACATGTTTGCATTACATATTCAACCATTGGCAATTATTTTTGATTTAATGTCCATTTTAAGAGTTATTTGGAGTGCCTTTCTAAAGATACTGTCGGAAAGAGGAGATCCGGCAGTCCATTGGTGACCATGTTACCGTTGATTGACTAATGCATGGTCGGCTAGGCTGTAAAAGAAAATGCTTTTAATTTGGAATAAAAATGTAATAGAAATAAGTGAGAAAGTATGGTTTTATTACCATTTTGTTTACATTTAAAGGCACTTAAAAACACTTAAAGGCATGTTTTAGACTGTTGATGGTAGGAAACACCTGCAGTGAGTCTAGTAGCATTTGATCCAAAATAAAGTGAGGCATATTCATAGCTCTTATCCCTTATTAAAAGTCCTGCAGTGTGTGTGTGTGTGTGTGTGTGTGTGTGTGTGTGTGTGTGTGTGTGTGTGTGTGTGTGTGACGTTTATGAAAAGCCTCTTAGAGCAGGATTAGGATCATCATTGTCCGCTGGTTTGTGATAGGACATGGATTATGAGAGTGCAGAGATATGTTTAGCATCCTGAAGTCGCACACCCGCACCGGCCCGTGAGCAGAGCTTAAAGACCGCATCTGCACCGTTTACATTCACATTCACAACACTCTGCAGAGGCTCAGCTTTGATCCGAGCAACACTTCCTACATGCAGATCTCAGAGTCAGCACGACGGCACACGTATCGGAGTCATTGGTATGTGAGGTTAAGAGATGAGAGGTAGCAACACACAGGTACTGCTGCAACTTTCTTTACGCAACTCAACGACACATCTTTGATCCTAACTATCTTTGATTCTTGTTGTCTAAGGTCCCATTGTTCGTTTGTCTGCAAGAAGCTCAAAACACAACAGAGAGCAGGGGACACTAAAAAGTGACGCACAAAGCTGGGAGACCAGGGGACACTAAAGAGTGACGCACACAGCTGGGAGACCAGGGGACACTAAAGAGTGAGGCACACAGCTGGGAGACCAGGGGACACTAAAGAGTGACGCACACAGCTGGGAGACCAGGGGACACTAAAGAGTGACGCACACAGCTGGGAGACCAGGGGACACTAAACAGTGACGCACACAGCTGGAGACCAGGGGACACTAAAGAGTGACGCACACAGCTGGGAGACCAGGGGACACTGAAGAGTGACGCATACAGCTGGGAGACCAGGGGACACTAAAGAGTGACGCACACAGCTGGGAGACCAGGGGACACTAAAGAGTGATGCACACAACTGGGAGACCAGGGGACACTAAAGAGTGACGCACACAGCTGGGAGACCAGGGGACACTAAAGAGTGACGCACACAGATGGGAGACCAGGGGACACTAAAGAGTGACGCACACAGCTGGGAGACCAGGGGACACTAAAGAGTGACGCACACAGCTGGGAGACCAGGGGACACTAAAGAGTGACGCACACAGCTGGGAGACCAGGGGACACTAAAGAGTGAAGCACACAGCTGGGAGACCAGGGGACGCTAAAGAGTGACGCACACAGCTGGGACACCAGGGGACACTAAAGAGTGACGCACACAGCTGGGAGACCAGGGGACACTAAAGAGTGACGCACACAGCTGGGAGACCAGGGGACGCTAAAGAGTGACGCACACAGCTGGGAGACCAGGGGACACTAAAGAGTGACGCAGACAGCTGGGAGACCAGGGGTGTTTCTCAATCGCGAGGATGCTGGCTTGGTAGTCACGTACTTCCAAGTCACTTCCTCCAGAAACGAAGCAAGTATGCTTCCAAGCCACGGCTTTCGGAAAATGAAGAAGAATGGAACAGGCTAACAAGTGTGCCACTCTCTCTAACGGTTTCAACATAAACTACCGAAAATAAATACCTCACGATGTCTATCTAATTATGAACTTGCTTTACTTTCACGGGACACATTTTTCGTGATAACAAACAAATGTAACAAAGTAACATATTTACCAACACGTGTTCTACGCCACTTACATTTAAATGTGTGCTGCGTCGGTTCAGCCATTCTCCGCAAGGGTTTTTGAAATTGGTCCGTGCGCAAAGCATTGTGGGGATTTTAAGGACGCGAAGTCCACCCATGTGCAGCCTCGAAATTTCCCCCAAGCCAAGGACGCGGCCTCGGTGGAATTCCAAGTATGCTGGAGATTGGAACAGTCCTTCGGCGGCACTCGATGACGTAGCATCCTTGAAATATTGGCTTGGAAGCCAGTATCCTCGAGATTGAGAAACGGCCCCTGTATGCAGTCGGATAGTCCAAAGATTAGCTCCCATCGTCTTTTCCTAACCACTATTCCTTGACGTCTGTGTGAAGCGCCACAGGATTAAGGAATAGTGGATAGGTATCAACACATCGAGAGGCTCTGCACCGTGCTCTGATGGAGGTGTGTTATGCTTTATGAACGTGGACAACAGAGACACGTATATTCAGCATGACCAAGGTTGGAATTGAAATTAAAAAGTGAAGTGAAACTTTAGCTCGTCTAAGGACAGAGGGTCTAAGGACAGAGGGTCAAAGGACAGAGGGTCTAAGGACAGAGGGTCTGAGGACAGAGGGTCTAAGGACAGAGGGTCTAAGGACAGAGGGTCTGAGGACAGAAGGTCTGAGGACAGAGGGTCTGAGGACAGAGGGTCTGAGGACAGAGGGTCTAAGGACAGAGGGTATAAGGACAGAGGGTCAAAGTACAGAGCGTCTAAGGACAGAGGGTCTAAGGACAGAGGG